>JARKHS020012868.1:0-127093 GCA_030143305.2 Amblyomma americanum
ATCCATTGCTCAGTTCAATAACTGGTTGGAGTCGTCGTGATGTCTGTTTAGTAGTTAGAGAGGCTCGAGTATCTCTGTAATGGTTGTTCTATGTAGCAGTACACGGTAGAATATAACCAACCTCTATATATAGCTTTCATTGATTACGAGAAAGCATTCGACTCAGTGGAAACCTCAGCAGTCATACAGGCATTGCGTAATCAGGGGGTAGAAGAGCCGTATGTCAAAATACTGGAAGATATATATAGCAACTGCACAGCTACTATAGTCCTCCATAAAGTCAGCAATAAAATTCCAATAAGGAAGGGCGTCAGGCAAGGAGACACGATCTCGCCAATGCTGTTCACCGCATGTTTGCAGGAGGTATTTCGAGGCCTGAATTGGGAACAGTTGGAATAAGAATAAATGGAGAATACCTAAATAATCTGAGATTTGCTGATGACATTGCCTTGCTGAGTCACTCAGGAGGTGAACTGCAATCATGATCAACGAGTTAGACAGGCAGAGCAGATCGATGGGTCTAAAAATTAACATGCAGAAAACCAAGGTAATGTTCAACAGCCTAGCAAGGGAACAACAGTTCACAATTGGCAGCGAGAGCCTAGAAATTGTGCCGGAATACGTCTACTTAGGGCAGGTAGTGACAGCTGATCCGGATCATGAGAGGGAGATAACTAGAAGGATAAGAATGGGGTGGAGCGCATATGGCAAATTCTCGCAGATCATGAGTGGCAGTTTACCAATTTCCCTCAAGAGGAAAGTGTACAACAGCATAATCTTACCGGTACTCACCTATGGGGCAGAAACGTGGAGGCTAACGAAAAGAGTTCAGCTTAAGTTAAGGACAACGCAGCGAGCCATGGAAAGAAAAATGATAGGTGTAACGTTAAGAGATCGGAAGCGGGCAGAGTGGGTGAGGGAACAAACACGGGTTAATGACATCCTAGTCGAAATCAAGAGAAAGAAATGGGCTTGGGCAGGGCATGTAATGCGAAGGCAAGATAACCGCTGGTCTTTAAGGGTAACGGAGTGGGTTCCAAGAGAAAGTAAGCGTAGCAGGGGCGGCAGAAGGTTAGATGGGCGGATGAGATTAAGAAGTTTGCAGGCAAAGGGTGGATGCAGCTGGCAAAGGATAGGGTTAATTGGAGAGACATGGGAGAGGCCTTTGCCCTGCAGTGGGTGTAGTAGGGCTGATGATGATGATGATGATGATGACACGAAGAGGAGAAGGTAGCCAACGCAATCAAGCGCGTGGAAAAGACCGTTTAAGGACGGTCAAGCGCTGCGGCGCGTTAAACAGTGGAAGCAATGGGATAGGCTGACCGCGTTACACACCGCGAAAATGAGAAAGAACACAGCCCCCTGACACATAAAGCTCTCAAACTTAGCGTGCTGTGCTGCTGAGCCCAAACTGCCGTGCATAAACTTGCACGGCGGGCGTCGAAGAACTGGAAAACGCCCGGCTGGGCTGCGCTAAACTTAAGGCGGCGTAGACCATTCGCGATAAAGCGCGGGAAGTGCCTATGATAATCGAGAACGCTGCGGAAACAGTTTTGCGTGGCTACAATCATGCCACATTTATCATCTGATCAGAATCTTGTTGTCTCTCACGTCGCTAATAAAGTGGTCCACACTTGCCGGGGTTTTGAGCATGAGAAAACAAACACTACAAAGCTTTCTGGGATGTGCATTGCCTCGTATGATTTGTTCTAAACGCACTGCCTCGTAAATGAAAACGGCGCAGCCCTTAAGAGAAGACATTTTAAAAATGTCATTGTAGCTGCTTCACCGCAGATGCTTAGTCTCATAGTTACTTTGCACTTTGAAGCATATAACAGAGCCCATTTTTATTAGCTACTGCACTGAGATGAATTGAAATAGGTGAATTTTCTCCCCTGCTTGTCTTTTTCTAACACGAACAAAGTAGTTATTTTGTAGGACATGTTGAAAGCTTTTTGTTTCTTTTTCATTAAAGTATGGCAGTTCTAGATTTTTTTGAACATTCTTTTATAGAACTGCCTGAAAAATCTGCGCCATTCAAGTTCAGTAGCTTTACATGGTGGTCGATAAAGTTGGGCCGCCGCGATGGCTCACTGGTCATGATGTTTGGCTGCTGACCTCCCGGCTGTGGCGACCGCTTTTCGACGGAGCCGAAATGTTAGAAACTTGTGTACCGTGCGATGCTATTCTATGTTAAAGCACCTCTGGTGGTCCAAAAGTTTCTGTAGCCGTCCAATACGGCATCCCTCATGGCCTAAGTCGCTTTGGGACATTAAACTCCATAAACCAGATAATCAACGAAAATATTCAGCACTTAACAGTTTTCAGATGTATAATAACAAGTCCCATGTGACAAATTAAGACCATTTCATACAATTAGTGTTATAACATAAAATGTTCAGTGATATTTCTTGCCCCAACCAATATGCTCCGAAACAGATCATCAGAACCTTGGCATTTCGGTATTTTGCATGTCACTTAGCTTTTCTGACCTCCTTGTCATCTCTTTCGCATCTTGGGAGCGAAATGGCTTTCTTGGTGATATCCCAAATATTTTAAAAGCGTTAGGTTGTGCTATCTTTTGTCGCTGTGTCTGACAGGTGCGCGTTAAATGATGACCTCTAAATCTGCTTTCTAAAGCGGCAAGTCCAGTTTTATCAGGCAAAAATTTTGAAAGTTGTAAGCTTGTAAGAGATTATTATAAAAATATTGAAAACAATGATCCACTATTCTGATATGTAGAAAAATCTTTCCTTTAAACTGTTTCCAGCGATCGCATCGGACAGTTAAGACTCCGATACAAAATTATTAAGGAACGCTTTTGACGATAGCAAGAACGTGAACAGAAAAAAAAAAATAGAAGAATGCTGTCGGGCGATCTGCAGACGTATTGAGTGTTATAGGGAAATACTACATTATATGAAAAAATTGCGTTCATAAACGGTTCCACGTTGAAAAACGCTTTCGTTCAGAAATACTGGGTATGCCAGGCTCAACTGATTGTTGGCATTTTGCACTCGCGCATGAAGACACTTCTACGAACCCTTTTCTCAGCTTGCCACTTAAAAACAAATTTTATGCTTTGATGAACAGATTTCAGGCAGTATCTGGGCAATTAGACTCGTTCGTCGTCGCGCTCTTGCGCGCAGACCAGTTCGTGAAACCCTTGAGAAAATAGCCCACGACTGAATTTGCTGCCTTTGATTTGCATGTGACCCGCCGCGGTGGCTCAGTGGTTAGGGCGCTCGACTACTGAGCCGGAGTTCCCTGGTTCGAACCCGACCGCGGCGGCTGCGTTTTTATGGAGGAAAAACGCTATGGCGCCCGTGTGCTGTGCGATGTCAGTGCACGCTAAAGATCCCCAGGTGGTCGAAATTAATCCGGAGCCCTCCACTACGGCACCTATTTCTTCCTTTCTTCTTTCACTCCCTCCCTTATCCCTTCCCATACGGCGCGGTTCAGGTGTCCAACGATATATGAGGCAGATACTGCGCCATTTCCTTTCCCAAAAAAAAAAACCAATTATTATTATTTATTTGCATGTGGAAAAAAATGATATTAACAGAGTGACGATTTAAGGCTGTTGAAGCCAGCACTCAATAGGCAACTAAACAGCGCGAGACCGCCATACTAGACTAATAGGATGCCCGCTTCATGCCAGGTAAGAATCCGGAAAGTAAGGGGTGCCTGTGCTCTAGGACACACACCGCACACCTTTTCCTGACTGGCAATAAAGATTAGGTGTGCTCGGTTAAATTATCAGTTTTACTTCCGCATCCAAATCTAAGCTAGAAGCGAGGAGTACAGCCTGCGCCATCCTTTCAGTGCGCTCTAGGGGCGCACTTCTCTTCGTAAAATTCGTCGCGTCATCGCAGCTTTTAGCTTTTAGTCGCACAACTTACACGGAAGTAGAGCCCCGCAGGTCTGAAAGAAAGGTAGGCACGAGCACATTGCCCGCCGATCATGGGCTGCTTTCTAATTTCAGTTTTTGTTGCATCGCGCCTACCGATCGAGCGTTCTATACAAGGGTGACGCAGACTGTACGAGCTCTAATAGAAAGCCGGTGTTGCCGCCCTTCTATTGTTTTCGAAATCTGGTGTCTTGGGGTAGTGCTTTTGAGCAGAGCAGTGACTCGCGGTATACACTCCACGAAGGTTGTTTTGATATTTGAGGGTGTACAGAGCCAAAAACGTTTTTCATCTTCCGCCGATCCACTGCTTGTAATCTGACACAGGTGATCATTTTAGCAATTTGTACTGAGATGGGATGAGCGCGAATTTCAAATAGTCAATGAAAGGCAGCTTGCGCTCTTTCTCAACCTGTCCAGTGCCTCTGCTTTCCATGGCAATGGCTGCGCAACGGAAATTTGGGCGTTTTAATGGTTCGACAATTACGATTGCGAACTGTCCCCGCAACATTCAAATGACTAATCTTACACTCCTCAATAAAACTTGAGATGGAGAAGGAAACACGTTATCATACAAGTTCTAGTATGTGTTTCTGTATGGTCACAAAGATGAGCTTTCTTCAACACTTTTCAAACGCCATTTTCAACCAGGTTGCGAGACGTTGCGCACATTTCTTCTACATTCCAGTGATCCTAATATTCTAGGGTACCTTACCACGCCTTCAGGTCGCATAAAGAAAATCTTTACAGGCGACGCGTGTGACACATACTTGTTTCTAGCTGTTCGCTTTCTCTCAAATATTATTGACAACGATGGCGGCGCTCTAGAACAGCCAGAACATCTGAAAATGTCGACCAGAGTTCGATGTCTTGCCTTTAACATAGAACACGGAGAGGGTTTTGTGCTTTGCTCGCTTGCTTCCAAAGGTTACGCTCCTTGCAGAAGTCGACAATAGCAAAATATCAAATAGGCCACCTGCCTTATCGCATTTACTAAGAGTCGAGATACTTTCTTTTTCACGCACTGTTCTGCAGCGTTCTTCACCACTATACAACTTTTAACGCCTTTGTTTTGGTTTATTAATTTCATCAATTACAAAAAATGGCACTTTCCCGAAAGACGATTATCTATCACATTTGGTGTTAGAATATTAAATATTATTAGAAATAATAAAAGTGATAAAAGCTAAAACCAATATAAGAAATGGTGAACAAAGACAGTCGAAGATATAAAAGCACAACGTAAAAACGTTTAAATGTCGAACTAAAAATCATCCTCTGTTTTAAAACGCTAAAACTTTCAATACTGATCAGGGTATTTGATTCCTCTTTCGGTGAGGGCCACAGATGCGCTACTAATGCAGGAGTCCCAGTTGTCGTTGATTGCTACAGCGTCCAGCACTGCACATGTTACCTGCTAGCTCTTTTTGGCCAAGAAGGTAGACTCGTGCAGCAACGGTGCACATCTGGTGAGCTTGCAATGCTTGCAGTGTTGAGACAAATTTTGCCCAGAGGGATTACTGACGAGCCTTTATTTCACTATTACGGGTTCAAGCACCTACCCGTTTGCCTCATATAAACATTTCCACAGGACACAGGAAACTTGCACGCAACTACCATCTCACAAGGAGTGTACTGTTTAGGGTTGCTGATACAAGATCTAACTAATCGTGGTTAAATTGTTCACGGCAGCTGGTGAGACGTCGGCCTACGCGTCATGGTATCAGATTCTCGGCAGACTTGCAGTGCTCATACATCGCTTAGAATAGCTTCCTCTCTCTATGACTTAGCGATTCCTGCGGCATCATTCGTACGAAAAAAGTCATATAAGGCGGAACGATGTATGGCCACTTGTGCATGAGGAAAAGCGTTCTTAAAACTCCACATGCGTCTAATTACGCGAATGTTCAACAGAGTTATGAGTGATTCCTTAGTTCGTAGAGTATGCTGGAAGCAATTCTTGCTTCACTTCGGAGTAAGTCGCATCTACATGACCTTAATCATTTTGACAGATGAGAACAAAACATCAGATGCGAACGAAACAGTAACATCGCCGTCTGGTGTGAATCGCTGTGAACATGAGCTGGATGATGAATCGATGATAGCACGTCTTGACCGCGTCATTGACGTACATGTACGATGGGTGGATCTTGCACTTGCCATTTTGGAGGCATGAGGAACGTGGCCAATACAGTCATTAAAGGCAACATATGGTGCGTTGAAAAGTTATCAAGCACGAGTTGGAGTTCGCATTTTATGCGCTATGTCAAGGTCAAACTCAACAAGCAACTTAGCGAGCAAATCGTGCATGATAGCCATCGCGGAATTGGAATTTATGCATGTTTTCGCGCTCGGGGCATTAAAAAAAAAGAAAAACATTCACGCAGCCTTTGTGTTCGACCTGTAGCGCCGAAAAAATGGTTCTGAAAGGAACGCAGTGCGGGATACTTTTCGATGGTCAAGGGCTACCGCCAGTCCCTGTCGTTCGTCCTCGCGCACAGTATTATATTAACAACAAAACTTGCCGTGCCTTTCACGAGTGCTAGGGTCGCCCTTCAAGGCATGCGTTTCCGACCGCATTATTTGGTAAAACTGCCGTTGTATCGGTAGTATCTCGCCTTTTATTATTCGTTGTTGGGTCTCCTAGTTAATTTCAGAGGGGAGGGGGGGGGGGGCGCTCCTCGCGCGGAGATGGAAGAGACTCTCCGCGCGAAGAGTGCCCCCCCCTCCCCCCGCTCTTCCATCTCCGCGCGAATTTTTGGACTGACTGCGGGGCAAGGTTCGCGGTGAATTGTTGTTCTTTCTAACCGAGTTCCACCATCACGGTTGTTCGTCGTATCTGAGACGCAGTCCTATTGCCCTAATGCATATTTTGACGGCAACACTGCCCTTGTTCGTAATACGCGAGCTTTGGCTATAACTGCGGCCGATATGAGTGGGCTCGACTTCACTTGCTTTAAACTTGTCATTGCAAAATTATTTGACAGTAAGCTCAGATGAACCAAATAAGTGAAATGAGCATTTCTTCCGCACTTTGCCTAACCGCAAAACCGCTTCGTGGTCAATTTAGAAATTGCTCGCCGAGAACTGACGGTTTATCGTCGTTTCTCTAGAGCATCGTCAAGTAAGCATTAGGCTGTGATCAGCTTGCCCTGGCTTCTATCCTGAGCAGCTTTTGCAGTGAACGCTTGGAGGTGTCCGGACAATGGGACCACATGAGACACTCCACCGTCAAAGCATCAATGGAGCGAAAAATACATCGCGAGAGGGAACTTAGTCATACTTTTTCTGAGTGGTAATGACCGAGTATAAATGTTTCTCTTTGTTTTCAGCTAATTTAATAACGATGCCCGTGTATTAAATGCGCCGAATCACAACACTGATGTTGCTTGTGCTCTGTAGTGAACCCCCAAGCGTTTCTTCAATACGTAAATTCTCACGTGGATGTACTATTTCTGTTATAAAACAGGAAAGCATACCAGCAGCATTAGAAAGCGGAAACAATCTTTAATGTCCATGGTGATGTTGTGCCGTCACCCTGAAACATAGAGACATGCTAGTGGAAGCACGTTTCTCATGCAGGCACTGTTATTGCACCACTGACGCTACTCTTTCTCTTTATTGGAGCATCGCCTAGCATAAAGACTTTTTTCAGCAAGCCGTGCACAATATTTATCACAAAGAAGCAGACATCGTTGAAACCATTATTTTATTTTCTCGTGAAGACAATCCTTCTTTAATGATATTCGAACAAGTTCAGTAGGTAAAATATTAACGGGTATGACTTTGTGAACCGAAAGGTTATCAACGGATGAATGGATGGACCACTGTTTCGGTTGAAAGAGCCATAAATAATTTTTGATGGGTAAGCAAACGTAGAGCTCATCTGTGTGAAATTAATATTATTGTGTGGTATTAATAGAAAGGCGGAAAATTTCGAGTTAGCTTCATACTGGCAGGGCATTTCTCTATAGGACGGTGTTGCATACTGATCAGCCTTACTACACATGCCTAATTCTATGAAATACGTAGTTATTCTCGGCCAGACTACGACGAAGAAATGCCGTTAATTTACATCTGTCCCCTTTGCCAAGCCACGCTTTCCTCTACCAAGGGCTGGTAAAGTTAGCACGACCTTCTAAAACTTATCAACACACAGTCCAAATGTTGAGAACATAGCGATAATAAGCAGTGTTCCTCTCAGCTCGCAACTGATTGCATCAGTCTCTCACCATTGCACCAGGCGCACCTTCTAACTTATTTTTTTTATATATAGTGTCATGTTCCGCAGGTACAGAAAACCTGCTGTCAGGCTGTTCACTGCAAAATTTAACCCTGCCAAGAGAACAAACGAACAAACTGCAATTTGAATATGCAGGTGGTGTAATTACAATTTTTCCTCTATAGCGTTAGAAGGCCCTGTTACGCAGAAAATCAGGCGTGGGCATTGGCGGCGTTGTGAACAATAAATAGGGTGGCGTTGGATGGCCTAGGCAGTCAACGCCCGAAAAGCAACCTATGTGGGCAAACTAGGTGACATGGCCTTGTTGAGTCGTCATACCGTACCCACCGGATCGTCAACAAACTAACCACCCTGGCAGGTGGAAATTCAATGAATGGTTTATCGCGAGAGGTTGCTCGGGAGGAGCAACTTGGGGCGCGCAAGACCCTCCGTTGGCAGCACCTGCCATCGAAGCGCAGTGCCGCATGCCTTGCGCAAGGAGTGTTATGAGGATTCCCAGGGATCTATAAATATTAAGTTGAGATTGACCAATTCCGTACATATGGGCATTCGCTCCTTTACGGTATGGCTTTCACTTTAGGCGGAGCTTTAGTGTCCCCTCCAATTTTTTTGCTTATTTAGTTCATGCCCCTAGATGTGTGCTCGGTGACCTATTGTTTCAGACTATCTGAGGCCATGATTTCCTGCCTTTTTGGTGTTCACGAGTCACATGGTTTGGATCTGTCTTCTATATGTTTATTTATAATGTGTTCGGTGAAATAATCAGTGAATGATGGAAGTTCACACCCCCTACTAGTTGATTTTAGCTGCCTGAACATTTTGTGCTAATTATTTCGTCCTTAGTTTTTCTTTGTTTATACTAGCGCTAGGCAAAGCTAATTCTATCAGGCAATACTGAAAACATTCACAAATCGTAATAGAACAGTAGATTCCGCATATATCATTCCTTTAGAAAGTGAAAGCCACAACTGCCATTTACTTTCATACGCTGATCACTTCCTAGGAAAAAAACGTGACAATCAATGTATGTCATTCTGTGTAACTCATCTCAAGCAGGCGTAATATAACATTTTGGATTGAGGATCGCCTTCGGCCATCGAAAGTGGCTCAATTGAGCAAAAATCTTTTTTTTTCAAATCAATGGGAGGCTTTAGATGGCAGTCACACTCTTGAGTGTCATGATACAATTATGATGCCTGCATGAAACTCTCGTTATTTGTTTCAAACATTTTTAAATAATTTTTTGCCTAGATCACTGTCCACCCAGCAATATGAAAAGCACGAATAAATGCAAAAATGCCAAGTGTTGCGAATTTCTAAGCCCCATAGCTGTGACAATTTTTGAAACAACTTTGTTTCTCAACTCTTACGTATACGACATACAACCATCCTATTATATCCATGGCTTTTTTCGCCCCTTTGGTGTTGAATAGGAGTCCGAACACTGACAAGAATTTTAAACCATGAAACTTTCTTTTCGTTCACTTCAAGCACGGACGATTGTTACTTAGTGGGCGAATTCCATGGCTACTAAATTAATTAAAATTCTTAGAAAGTGTGTATCATCGATGCGTTTATAGAAAAAATGTATGAATACAGTAGATATATAGGTGCAGCCAAAATTTTACGATGTATGTTTCGTAGTTTTAAAAATTCTCAGGCATTCTATGCATAGAGAAGATATATTGGTTGTTTTGTGGTAATGGGCAAGCGGACCAGCGGTATGCGCTAACACATGTATGAAGTGCTTCCGATTTTTATTTGGATAAAATGTGAGAAGAGTGTGATCGCCAAAGCGTCCACCGTAATATTATTAACGGAATGACGTATGTTCATTGGGAGGTAATATGCGGTGCTGTGACAAATAACCATAGGAAATGTATTTAGCAGATGAGCAGGGCCAGTTATTTAGTGTTTGAAAAACCAAGGAATTATAAACCCCTGTAAACAGATGAGTGAAGGTCGTCGTATTGATCGCTGCCTAGGAATTTTGCATAAGAGCGTTCTGAAAGTTTGCAGTGTGCTTGCATTAATCAAGCGAGAAGCGAACCAGCACATGGGCGCCTAAACTGCGATCATTCTAGTCCTAATCTGCAAATTCAAGCTTGATCTTTAGGCAAGTAAAAGAAAAATAGGATTACTTAGACAAGTTACAGATGGCTATAAATATTCTGAATGTGAAAGATAAATTATTCGAAGGCTATGAGAGCCAAGCAGGTCATAGAGAAAAAATAGCCTTCTTCGTTTCTGATTTGGGAACAAAATGCTTCTCCCTTTATTAATCTTGGAAATTCTCTCCTTCGCAGCATCATATGCTGATGGTTATATGCAGGGGACCAGCGTTTGCGCGTTATGGAAGGTATGCAATAATCAATGTCTCATAAACCATATTCTACGGGCGCTTCCTCTGACCGTTAAGCGTGCCAGGGAAAGTCAACTGCGCTCCTGTGGTGGGCAATGGAATTTTTAGTGGAAATCTCCAATCCTTTCTTATTTCATATTTGATAATCAGGCAAGGTTGAAGTATCCGTACGAAGATGCTTACAGCTGTTCTAAAACAGCTCTATGTCCGAGTAAGTAAACCAATAAAGAAGGAAAAGAAACTCATGGCGAGCATACCTAATGGCGTGTACTCAACGTCCAGGTCACACGTTTTGCCAACGTCTGCTTTCACAGAAGGTAGCCGGAGTACTTTTATACTCACGGCGAACAAATAACTTGATTTTTTATTCATAAACATTTGCTTCATATTCTAATCTTTGGCCATGAAAAATGTTGAAAGCGTACTTGTCCTCTTGCCTATTTCAGCTTTAGTATTTGTCATTTCACCGTCGGTATGCAGAAAATGAGGAAGGGAGAAGGTGACCAACCGAAAGGAAAGGAATATATTTATTATTTAATAATACCTCGAAGGTCCCGATGTGGCACTTTAAATGAGGAGTTTAGTGGGTCTCTGAAAGCGTTTTAGCCTAGCGGCATACGCTTTAAACCAAGAGATACCTTTAAGTGTGAATTATTGTGCGTATAACAATTACCCGTACACCTCTCGAAAAGGGAAATAAGGGATTACAGAGCTAACATACAGGAGCACTTTTCTCATAATTAAACCTTTGTTGAGAAAAACTGCGAACAGTGCTTTATATGTGACGGCGTTTTATAATGGGTATATGCATTGTTTTTTTTAATTTTGCATTTCTACGCAGTGTCATTTATAAAAGACTTTTCACTCTCTTTCGTGCAACACGGCGTTGCTCTCTGTTATTTTGTTGCATCCGTCGAAAGTAGAGTTTCCCACTAATGAAATATGTGCTATAGATAAGAGCTTCACTTTTCCTTTGCCTTCTGCCGCCGCAGTGGCTAAGGGGTTATGACTCTCGGCTGCTGACCCGAAAGACGTGGGTGTGATCCCGGCCATGGCGGTCTCATTTCGGTGGAGGCGAAATGCTAGAGGCCCGTGCACTATGCGACGTCAGTGCATGCTAGAGCACTCCAGGTTTTCTAAATTATCCGGAACCAACCACTATGGCTTCCCTCATAACCTGAGTCACTTTGGGACATTAAACTCCATAACCCATCAACGATCGTCTCTCTTCTGGGGGCCTAGGGGATGGCAAGAGCCTCAAAAAGGTACAAGCCGATGACACTTCATCCTCTGGGCAAAAATTTACTGAGGTGAGCCGCGAAATGTCAACTGATGCATATTGTCACCGGCGAAAATACAGAGAACAAAGCTGTTCACTCGGGCGAGGTTTGCCAACACCGCCGCGCTCGTTCTGGACAAAGAAGACGTTCGGCCACGCGCTCGGGAACACAGTTCGACCTCCAGGTGGCGCCGGCAGAAAGTCAGCAGCGTGGCATTGCCCCTCCCATCTAAGAGGCATCGACTCGATGCCGCACGCGAGGGGAAGAAAAAAAAATAAGGCGAAAGGTAATGGCGGGGTTGGGTCCGGGGCTAACGGGAATAAAACGGCTTCATTCGCGCCACGTGGACGACCTCGGACGTCGGGTGTCGAGAGGACCGGGCAGTTCCTTGAGGGAGCACCTCGTAGGTCACCGCGCTGAGGCGGCGTAACACCTGGTACGGACCAAAGTAACGGCGAAGAAGCTTCTCGGAGCGCCCTCGCAAACGGATTGGGCTCCACACCCAGACTTGGTCACCGGGTGTGTAAATCACCTCCCTGCGGCGGAGGTTGTAACGCTCGGCGTCGCGTTGTTGTTGGCACCGGATTCGCTGTCGAGCAACTTGGCGAGCAACTTCGGCGTCACGGACAAATTGGTCGGCATCCACGACAGAAGAGGGAGTAGGATCCGGAAGAAGCATGGCGCCCCGCATGGTCAAGGCTTCGCGACCGTGCACCAAATGGAAAGGAGTGAAGCGCGTCGTTTCGTGAAGCGCAGTGTTGTACGCGAACGTTATGTAAGGAAGTATCCGGTCCCAGTTCGCGTGGTCATCGTCGACATACATAGAAAGCATATCGGCAATTGTCTTGTTAAGCCGCTCAGTCAGTCCGTTGGTTTGCGGACGGTAAGCTGTTGTCTTTCGATGACTGGTGCCACTGAGTCGAAGTACCTCGTTCGTAAGTGCCGACGTAAACGGGGTTCCCCTGTCAGTTAATACGACCGTTGGAGCTCCGTGACGAAGCACAATGTTATGAATGAAAAAACTTGCGACTTCGGCGGCGGTACCACGGGGAAGAGCCTTGGTCTCACAGTAGCGGCTGAGATAGCTGCTAGCCGGGAGAAATTGGGAACAAACCGGCGATAGTACGCGCAGAGGCCCAAGAAACGACGCAGGCTCCGTTTTTCTGTTGGCTTAGGGAAGGCAGCTACGGCGGCCGTCTTTTCGGGATCTGGACTAACACCTCGTGCGCTGACAATGTGACCAAGAAACTTCAGCTCTTGAAATGCAAAGTGACATTTCTCTGGCTTGAGAGAGAGACCAGCGGAACGTATGGCCTCGAAAACAGCACGCAAGCGTTTCAGGTGCTCATCAAACGTGTCAGAGAAGATCACGACATCGTCAAGATATACGAGGCATGTCTGCCACTTCAGACCGGACAGCACGGTGTCCATCATTCGTTGGAACGTGGCAGGGGCGGAGCACAAGCCAAAAGGGAGTACCTTAAACTCGTATAAACCGTCAGGCGTAATAAAGGCGGTCTTCTCTCGGTCGCGTTCGTCGACCTCTATTTGCCAATACTCACTGCGGAGGTCAAGGGATGAAAAGAAGGTGGCATGGCGCAGGCGGTCTAGGGAATCATCAATGCGGGGCAGAGGGTACACATCTTTTTTCGTGACGGTATTCAGGCGCCTGTAATCGACGCAGAACCTGAGGGTGCCATCTTTCTTCGTGACGAGAACAACAGGCGATGCCCAGGGGCTCGTGGAAGGTTGGATGACGTCGTCCTGGAGCATCTGTGTAACTTGGCGGCGGATGGCATCGCGTTCTTTGGAAGACACGCGATAAGGGCGCTGGCAAATTGGTCTTTGGTCGTCAGCAACGACAATTCGATGCTTGGTAAGCGGCGTCTGTCGGACCTTGGAAGTTTCCGCAAAACAGTCGCGGAAGGAATAGATTAGGCTTTGCACGCAGTTTTTCTGACTGGCCGAGAGGTGCGGGTTCACGTCAGTCGGAATGGCTGTAGCCGTCGCGTCGGCGAGGTCTGACGTGGTGGATAAAGAGCACTGCCTCGTACACTCTCCAAGCTCGTCAAAATAAGCGACGACTTCTGACTTCGTCAAATGTTGCGGTTCACGAGTAAAGTTCGTGACTAAGATTTCGGTACGACCATTGGCAAGGTCTACTAGGCCTCGGGCGACACAAACTTGCCGAGCGAGTAGCAGGGACATGTTCGCTTCAGCAATGCCAAGAGCGCCGGTGCTGTCAGTACACTCGACTGTGACGAACTTGCTGGCTCGCGGAGGGATTGTTATGTGGTCGTCACATATGCGCAACATTACTTTACAGGGCTCGGTGGTTGTGTTAACGGCTCGCTGGGCGGAAAAAGATACCATGAGTTCCTGAAGGTTTATGATCGCACCATACTCGTGAAGGAAATCCATGCCCAGTATGAGGTCCTTTGAACAGTCAGCTAACACGGCAAAGGAGCCGGTGAAAGTAAGACCACGGATTTGGATGCGGCAAGTGCAGACGCCGATTGGTGTCACGACATGGCCACCGGCAGTGCGGATCACGGGTCCACACCAAGGCGTCAGAACCTTACGGAGTGTCATGGCTAGCTCCCTGCTCATCACAGAAAAATCAGCGCCGGTATCGACGAGTGCGGTCAGTTCATAACTGTCGACGGTTACTAAAATTTCAGCGGAAACTAATCGTTCGCAGCACGTCGGTGAGGTCGTCGGATCGGGTCGTTGACGCTCGGGCCGTCGCGTCCAATCGTCGGGTGGAGGCTGTTGACTTCGTGCAGCGGCGGCGGCCCTACCCCCGGAGGACGCCGTCTTCAGTTTTCCCGCCGAGGGGACGTGCCTCTGAACTGACCGGAGGTTGAGGGCCGACTGGGCGTAGCAAAGCGCCTCGGGGATGGCGATCGCGACTGTCGCCGCTGTGAGGTCGGGGGCGGCACTTGAGAGTTCAGGTACTCCTCTATGTCCCGCGGTCTTTCACCATAGCGCGGTCGAGGCGCGTCCGGTGGGAATCCTCTCAGACCCATCCGCCGGTACGGGCAATTCCGCAGAACATGGCCGGGCTCCCCGCAGTGGTAGCAGAGCGGACGATCGTTGGACGTTCGCCACACGTACGCTTTGCGGAATGGAGGGCACGGGTCCTGCTGCTGCTCGATGGGACGCACGTAACGATGGGGTGGTGGTTGTTCGGCAACGGGGCGAAACGCTTGCGGCGCCGAGGCAGGTCGGCGCAGGGCATCGCTGTAGGACATTACGTGCGGCTCCGAAAGGGGTGCTGGGGGTGGCTGCACCGCTCGCCGGATTTCGTCACGGAGAACATCGCCTGTCGAAGGTACGCTTTCTGACGGAGCACTCAAGTGGAGGTGTCGCAGTTCTTCGCGGACAATGCTCCGCACAAGCGCTCGCAGCGCCTCATCCCCGGGGCCTGGCAAGGACGTGCAGTACTGAGCGGCCGCTACATTTGCCTGACGGCCGTATTGGGCACTCCGTTCCTGCAAGGAACGTTCTATGGTCGTCGCTTCCTTGGCAAAGGCGGCGACAGTTCTCGGAGGGTCGCGCATGAGGCCAGCGAACAGCTGCTCCTTTACCCCACGCATAAGGTGCCTCACCTTTGTAGCTTCGGGCATGGCTGGGTCGGCCCGATTGAAGAGGCGGGTCATGTCCTCAATAAACATGGCCACGCTCTCGTTGGACTGCTGTGACCTGGAGCGAAGGGCAAGTTCGGCATTCTCCTTTCGCTCGCTCGAACTGAACGTGGCGAGCACCTCGCGGCGAAAAGCTGCCCAGTTAGAGAAGGACGCCTCGTGGTTCTCGAACCACGTTTTCGCCGAGTCTTGCAGTGCGAAGTACACGTTCAGCAGCTTTCGCTCGTCGTCCCATTGGTTGAACGCGGCCACACGGTCAAAACCGGCCAACCAATCTTCTACATCCTCGAACCGGTCGCCGTGGAAGGATGGTGGCGACCGAGGTGCAAGAAAGACGAACGGCGGGGCACTGCCGAAGGACTGACCTGTCTGGCTGCCAGTGGCGGAAGTCATGGCCCGAGCAGGAATCGTGAGTGGCTCAAATTCGGGTTGCAGGCCTCGCAGGCGACGGCTCGCTTTGTGGACAGGTGTGGCGTCTGCTCGTCGGGGAGAAGCGTCAGGGCTATCGTCCCGGTCAGCGTACATGGGATGATACCCAGCACGGCTCCACCAAAAATGTCACCGGCGAAAATACAGAGAACAAAGCTGTTCACTCGGGCGAGGTTTGCCAACACCGCCGCGCTCGTTCTGGACAAAGAAGACGTTCGGCCACGCGCTCGGGAACACAGTTCGACCTCCAGGTGGCGCCGGCAGAAAGTCAGCAGCGTGGCAATATTTACAGTCAGAAAATGCACTCATGCTCGGTGAGATAAACACTCTATTTAGCATAAGTGGCAGGATCCTAGTTCGCAGCACTTGTCAGACAGTCAGTACTCAAACAGAAGTGCGCCTACGCTCTGAGAAGCCTCCGAGACACGTAGAATGATCTGCTTTGCTACAGAGAGGAAAAGATAGCGCGCATCTTCAGCATCTGGAAGATAATGCGTGGAGTACGCAGCTTCTCCAGTAAAAGTACAAAGCGAAAGCTTCCCCTCTTTCTACAGGTGACAGCATTGATTCCGTGCACTAATTTTCAAATTTACGGCAGTGAATTTACGGCCGTCACCACTGGCTTGATTAAATTCTTATAGGATGCAAAAATCCTCTTTCCGAAATTTAAGGCTTTTCCAAATACCACATTTATTCGGAAAACTAGAAGACGTCATCTTCAAGTCATGAAAGTTTGCTAATGTAATGACTTGCTGATCTGAAAGACAAAATGAAGAAAAAACAACATCGCACACAGTTCTCTCCTGTTATTTATTTTTGTATATGTCTTATGTTTCACATTTATGCGAATGCACTATAGATTTCCTTTTTTTCTGCGCTTGATAGTGCTTTTTGCATCATTATAAAGTGACATAGACGAGGCGGAGAAGGGAAAGCAGCCACACTTCTTTGGGAAAACGTGTTATACTCGGATAAAACCCACGAACGACGGGGGAAGGTGCCCTAAAAAGAGGCTCCTCAGCTAAAAACGTAGACCAATTGTCAAGACGCTGTCGTTTATGGGAGAAAGCTGTTGTTATTGTTTTTCATATGCGACATCTTCCGCGGTCATGCTAGTAAGGCTAAGGAAATTATCCACAAATACATGTTAATTTTCGACGCCATTCGACGGAGGGCCTGTCTTCAGGTAGGAAGAGGGCAGAGTGTCAGGGAACAAACGCTGTTTAATGACTTTCCATTGAAAATTTCGACGAAATGGGCTTGGGCAGGGCATGTAATGTGAACTCAAGATTACCGATGGTTGTTAACAGTAATAGACTGAATGCCGGAGATGGTAAGCGTACCAGGGGGCGACTGAAGGTAAGGTGAGCGGATGAAATTAAGAAGTTTGCTGGGACTAGGTGGCCGCAGTTTACAGAGTGCAGGGTTTATTGGCGAGATATGGAAAGGGCATTAGTCGCACAGTGGGCGTAGTCTGGCGGAAGATGATGATGACTTGTGGACATCGTATTGATTGTTACAGCTGTGGGAATATCTCTGCCGCATAACGGCCTGTAGTTGGGCTATTTCGTGAAAACACGATGAAAAATCGACAGGCCATCGCCAAAGTGTGATGAAACAAACCTGTGACAGAAGGTTGTCAACCGTCTTGCCTGTACTTGCGCTTTAAGTTTTAAACTCGTTGGTTTCAATCCTGATGCGTGCACTACTTAATCTTCTCGTCTTTTCCGCGTCGCTTCCGCTTCGGCCGCTCGCAATGCTGCGCCCTGGTGAGATCGAGACAGCCAGAACAGGTCCCCGCGTACGATCACGTCCATATTGCGAGACGGCACGAGGTAGTTGTTGGCTATGACCAGCAAACGTTTGTTGCCGCACTCGACTATGTCATCGGACATCATGTGTACCTTGTCGATGACGCATTTCTCATTGCGGAACGCATACCAAATTGTGTTTAGGTCACTGCTGCGTTGTTCACGGACCCGCGTTGTGGTCAACTTGAATGGCTTGGACGCAAAGTGCACGATCACTCCATCCAGTGCAAGTTAGCACACGCAATGTTGTCTTGACATTCGACCTGCTGCTAGTGGCACGCTCATTGTAGTACCTGTTGTTGACGTCTGAAAAATCCAAGGACAAACGTCTTCCCACATAGTGCGGCATAATTGATGAACACATTGATGAAGGCAGCTATATACACAAATGTTAACAGTTGCCAGATTGGAGGCATGCCCTCTATACGCTGGCATCCTAACCCGACGAAGGAGAACTTGGGGCAATCGAATTCAAACTAGAGGCCCTAACGCAGACCGTGCACGGTGAAGAGAGAAAGAGAGAGAAGCTCTTTAATCAAAAAACGGAAAAATTCACCAGCATTTCAATCCGTTGAATTGCTACTCTGCACGGGGAAGTGATTTGGGGAGCGAAAGATGAAATGAAAGATGTGTACGAAATGGTATGACGAAGTTTAGGGAATTGGGAATGTGCAGTGAAAGTGCTAAAAGGAGGGACTACACTTCGTCTGGGAGGTCAATGTCATGCAAAGACTACACACTTCTTGTATTCATTTCTTCAGAGGCAATCCAGGTCAAGCGACAGAGCAGGTAACTGGCAGTGGCTGTGCTTCTTAGTGTCTTCATCGTGCAACTATTTAAGAGAACTGTTCACTTGTCGTGCACTCACGGGAAGCGACTGTAAATTTTATTGTTCTTTGAGAATAATAGATTTATGATCCCTATTCACCTCCAGGATTGCATTTAAGTAAACCTGCCCTTTTACAGCCGCACGTGTAAAGTGGGGTGAAAAAAAGAGTGTCATCTAATGACAACACTTTTCTTACAAATATCGTGGTTTTTGTAAGGTTGGTATGGATGACAGTCTGTATTGAAGTGTGCAACTTGGTTTACAGAGTATTTCAGGTGCTTTGCGCTAACTCCTTTAGCAGATGTAAAAAAAAAATATATGATTTCTATGAAGAGCAGTATACTTCATCTTCGCATCCACATTTGTGATTCTTTCAAATTCTTCTTTACACGAATGCATTAGCCGCACCTTTAAAGGTACATCGACCCGGCTCACTTCTCTCTCCACATTCTCGGAAGGATGCTATATAAAAGGTCTAAGAAAAAATGTATGGCGCTTACTCTAGCAGCTAACTTTTGTCCTATAGTGCACCTGCATTTCTCTGTGCATTTTTCAAGAGCCAGTCCTACAGCATCGTTTTCATTAAATATTCATTACTTAAAGGCCAAGTTCAAAAAAAACATTGGCCTTGTAGAAAGACACTTTTCTGATAGTATGTCAAGAGACTGTAATAAAACGCAAAAGTAGCAGTTTTAGGAACAGAAATTCTAACAGGGCGGCCATTACCAGACACCGGAAAGGATGTAGAAAATTGAAGAGGACCCTTAAGCCCCGCATTTAGGGTATGATGCGTTAGCGCAGTGGATTAGGCTTCCCACTCTCAGCACTTTGACACCTTTGAACGAATTTTTCATTTTTTCAATTGTTTTAAATATAAAGTGATTAATTACACAATCTACATTTCCTTAAATAGCGTTATCAAGCATTGGCTTTTAATTCTGAGCATTTTGACATAGTTGAACCTTCTTTTTCCAATGTTCTCATTTATTTAATTAATGAATTAATCGATTAATGACAATTATTTCTTTAACTCCGCCCATCACACAACGGTCAATATCACTCACTGGAACCCCAAATTATCACGATACAAATTTTTTACGTAAACCTTGATTTTAGGTCGCTGGTTCGAATCCCTGCCGTGAGCTAGGTTCTAACTTAACAAGCGAGGCTCACCTGCACAAAACGCGGAATTGAATGATACGATCCGAACATTCTGCGCCAAACGGTTGGCATGACAGGTTTTTTTTTTTTTTACGCAGCCCTTTATTATTTCCAACGCGCAATGCCGACTACGCCGGCGGCTTTTCGACCGAACGAGCTGTATATACTGTCGCGTAAAACAGGAACACTCGAAACCACCGATAACCGCAGTATGTAATGTTTCGGAGGCTCGCTGCTTCGGGCAGAAACTAGTGAGTGGGCAGGCGATATAATCGTGTACTGTGACCGACGAGAATGCCGATCCCAAGAATTTACATTCACCGACGCAACGTACCGCCCTCCACAAAAACTTTTTTTCCGCTGGAATCACTACAGAAAATGCGTAATTTCGGTTAATTCTCATTAATCCATGCAAGGACCCCACTAGAGCGCGACATGGGGTAAAACAAGTAGCCATATGCCGCGCAACGCTCGCTTTTGCCATATTTAGAAAACGCTTGCGGAGTGAGCGTTCGCGCTCGGCGTGTGCCTTGGTGCTCCCAACGCTTCGCACCGTTTCGACAAAGTAACCATGCCTAAAGTTTCCAAGCACATTTCACTTTGCCATCGCACAGTTGCGAAATCACAATTCAGATACCGGCCTTTCAATCGACTCCATCCGAAATTTGTTCATTCCCAATGGATCCAGCTGGACTAATGTTCTCGGTGACACGTCGCTGCGCAAAGTCCGGTAAGTTGCCCCACTACGCGGTACGCCGCCAGCTGCACGCGCTGTGACTATACACAGTTTGCACCAGCGTCATAGCGGCCACCATCTCTGGGTACAGAAAACCGTCGAAAGCCAGGGCATTCCCCTAATTCGGGTATCGGCAACCGGTTACTGAGTACACTGTGGAGGCTATTCCCTGTACACCCAAAGATGGCGCCCGCGACGTCAGTTAATACTATCTATAGAGCAGTCTCGAACGCTTATATCAGTACTGGCTCTCTAAAAGTGTGGGACATTGTCAGGATAAGTTTTATGAGGTCCCAAGCCCTTAGAAACATTTTAGCGAAAGCAAAAGTTCGTTGCATTTTGCCTTTAACTTAATTAACGCCTGAAACATCTGCCATGTAGTGACGGGTTGTCTCCGGAAACATTAGGGTCTCCAATAAATTTTATAAATAATAGTTTTATGTGTATTTGAGTATAGTTCGCTATTTTTACCAGTTTAGTTTCTTTATTTCTCTTTGGGGACTCAGTCCACGTATCCCGCTTAGTTGTATATTGGAGTCATAATAAGCCGAACAGACACCCAACCAATGGCGCCTGTCTTTTAATCTCCGCAAATGTGGCGAGCACTTTTCCTCCATGGTGCTTTTCAGACCTACACAGAATTTGCACACTACGTGCAGCCAATGAACTAAACATGAAAAAGATAATTTTCTAAGAGAACCAAGACGGCAGCAAACACTCAATACACTGTCTGAACATTTCCTTGCATTACTCACATTGTTCATGAAGAAAAATGTTCACCCAAAATATGTTCACTTTTTTTTAAATTATCGATAATATGTCCTTTGTTGCACTTTTTGCATATTCCAGTGCTCTAGAAAATAAATGTAATTAGTAAAAGTGAATCGTTCTAGTTCTCAGGCTTCGCATCTCGCTGTACGTAAGGCTGAAACAAGTCCCTGCTCTCTTTCTTAGCGTTTTGACAGCAATGAGCCAAATGTAACAAAAAATGTCATTTTTAGATTCAAGGTGAACTACACACGCAGGCAGTAACAGTGTGTACTATCCGCTTCCTTGATTGTCAAGCTGGTGCTCTGGACTCACTAGCAATCTGTTGTGCATCTCTAAGAAAAGTACGTTCTATAGGGTTCATTACACGCAACGTTATAGCGGCGTGACACATCGGTTATGTCCCAGTTGCCTTGACAGCTGTCAATTTGTCATGATTTGATGTGAGGCTTCCATCTAATGTTGTAATTTGGAAAAGCGCATCCTGCGGAGGGTTCTTTTTCCTGGGCACTTTTAGACATGGTCTTCTGCTTCAATGGCCTCCAACAAATCAAACCTCTTTACATAAGACGGAAAATTGCTCGATTAACGTTTCTTCATTCACTCATCCAGGGAAAGTTTGGAATTTCTTCTTCACCTTATGCTACACCTTCAACTACACGAAAAACCCATCACCAACATACCCATGCCCTAACACCATATTTTACGAAAACAAACTTGTTTAAATACTCATACTTTCCGCGGAAAATAAACAATTGGAATGCACTGCCTGAACAGATTGTCTCAAGCGACAGTTATGAAAGAAATCTTAGCAATGAATTTTGATGTGCAGATTGATGTGCAACGTATTTCCTTTGACTTGTTTCGCTCATTTGTGTCATGTGTCAAACCTTTTGTCTATGTAATAACTTTATGGCGTTTGTAAATATGCCTCGTTATCTGGCATTCCTGCTTGGACCACATGAGGTGTGCAGTATTATGTAAATAAAAATAAAAAAATAAAAAGGGCTTGTTGGCATCTCGGTCGCCGTAGATTAGACGCGTTTTGAGAAGTTATGACTGAGCGAATTGCTGCGAAACAGGCACTATTTCGCGACAAAGTGATTCGCCTGTGAATTTTTGCATGAAAGGCTTGTTGAAAATTGCGCTCTCGCAAGTGCTCAAAGTATCTGCACATTTAGTACGGAAGCGATGAAACGGCGTGCTATCAGTTACCAAATTATGAGAATATGCCACTAAAACAGTCCAAAGTTCTCCAAAAAAGAACATAAAACTTTGATTGCAACCATAATAGAGTGAATAAATCGAGCTCTTCAGAGGCAATAAAGAGAACGCATAGCTAAGTATGCCAGCGTAAATTAAAAGGTAATATTTTGCTTTTTGCTTCATTTTTACTGTTAAAAATTTAGCTGACCTTTGCAAAATTCCTAGTGTTTCCGACGTCACTTTCTTTAGCACAAATGGCAAGACATTCAAGTTTGAAATAGATCCGGCGTGCTGTAACACTCAACCATACCGTCGCCGCCAAAGCCGTTTCAAAATATCGAAATGGAACTCTCCAGCCCTTTCACAACGTCAGTGTCGAGTAAGAAATGGATCATTACGGTGAACGAATAGTACATCTGCTTTGCTGAGGCAAAAGGAATGTTCAGTGCTCCTGACGCAGAGCCGGAAAAATTTTTTTCCACGGCACCCCGGACCTTGTTATCAGGAATAAGGCAAATTCATTTATGACACATTTATGACCTAGCGTATCTAAGCTATTAAGATTAAACGCACTCAAACCACCGGGGAACACCCGCATGCCATCCGTAGGCCTACTGTCTCCAGCAGCGTCTGAAGGAAAACAGTACCGGTCGTGATTTCCCTTCCTGTTTTCTGTTACCGAACACAACAGAGAGACCACCCTACCCTACGTGGTCGAAGCCTGAAACACCGCAATTTAGGAGGTAACCCAGTGAACCCAATTGCAACTGGCACATGGCGGAGAAGCCACAAAAAACTATCCTGAATGCTCAAGGTTTTCACCCAAGCTCAACGGCTAGCTCGGCTACGCAATAAAACCCAAAAGCGCATTGACGCCCGACACAACAACCTATGGCCATGCCACACGGAATGAAACCAGGCTGACCGTGAACGGGTCTGCACTAAGAGTTTCTGCTGAGAACTCAATGAAAAAGTTTTGTGCCGCTTTTTGGGCCCGTACAGAATTGATCACCGCCTGTCTACAAGAGGTATTCCGAGGTCTGAAATGGAAAAAGTTGGGGATAAGAGTTAATGAAGAATACCTAAGTAATCTGCGATTCGCTGATGACATTGCCTTGCTGAGTCACTCATGAGGTGAATTGCAAAACATGATCAATGATTTGGACAAGCACAGCAAAACGGTGCGTCAAAAAAAACATGCAGAAAACCAAACTAATGTTCAACAGCCTAGCAAAGGAACAGGAGTTCACAATTGGAAGCGAGGTACTGGAAGTGGTAAAGGAATACATCTACTTAAGACAGGTAGTGACGGCGGATCCGGATCATGAGAGGGAAATAACTAGAAGGATCAGAATGGGGCGGACCGCATATGGCAGATTCTCTCAGACCATGAATAGCAGTTTACCAACATCTCTAAAAACAAAAGTGTACAACAGCTGTATCTTGCCGGTACTCACCTACGGGGCAGAAACGTGGAGGCTAACGAAAAGGGTTCAGACCATCAGGGTTCAAAGATCAGATAGTAAGGGAACTAGTAGAGGCATATCACAATGACAAGGGGGGTGCAGCATGCATTAGCAAGCCCTCATTATCACTGGCTAACCGCGAAATCGCCTGTTAGGAGCATGCATTTGCAGAAAGGTAGATTTAAGATGTTCAGTGATGACGCAGTGTTTATTCAATATTTTTGTTCAATTTAGTGTTTGGCGGGAATAGTATACGTACACACGTGCGTAATAAATCACCAGTTGAAAGGCGGCGCTCGTGTGGTCGTGTTTGTTTCGTCCTCGTGTTTTTCCGCGCTGTTTTTCCATGGATAGTTGTAACCAACTTGCTCAGCTTTCCGTACTTCTAAATGCCAAGGTCCATTGCGTGCAGTCGGTTGTTCGAACTCCTGCAAAAAGTGTCCACGTGCCTGAGCGACCGGATCAAAGTCAGAGTCGACGGTAAGGGGGCTCTCATATGCACAAGTGACAAAAAAACCAGCTACTGCGGTCAAGAGTGTGTCCCCGTCAGCATCTTTTGTCGATGTTGTAAGTGAGTGCGTTGCGCAAAATAAGGAGCTCAGAAATCAAGGTGTGTCTGACATTCCTCATGTTTTATTTGTGGCCCTGCGTTCACATGTTCCAGCGATGCCGCCTGGTAACCTCAAGAACTTCCTACAGCTGGTGCTCTTTATTGAGTCCCTAATTACCACTTTCGCAGCGAACTTACTTTCGACCTAATATGTATGGTATTTAAACTAATGGATCTAATATAAACCAAAAGGCGCCGTTTATATTGCAACAGAACTGCGCTGGGATTTTAAGTCGTTTAACTGAACTAAAACTGTTCTTGAAAGAGACTTGTGTTCCAGTATTAGCCCTGTCGGAAGCAGGCCTGCCGCGCTTTACATAAGGGAAATTCCACATGTTTCTCTAAGCGTTAACAATTTTGCACGGATGACATTGAGGTAGCGGCTATGAGAATACAGCTCGGCTTTCGAACCCCTTCTATTGCATCCGTGTACGTGTCCCCGCGGAAGAAGGTAGCATTGGATTCGTATCTACAGCAGCTCTGCGACCGCTGCAATGCTCCTCGAATCATCTGCGGTAATTTCAACGCCCATCCTGCCGTCTGGGGTGACAGGAACACGGATTCCCGTGGTCGCAAACTAGAAGAGGTTTTTTGCAGTTTGGAGCTAGATGTTGCCAATGACAGAAGCCCCATTTTCCTCCGGCCTCCAGCCTCAGCCAAGCTATAGACCTGACTCGGCATTCACCTGACGTCCGCGAGAGGTTGTCAACAGCGGCTGACAGCATGGTAAGTGATCATTGTCCGATTTTTGTGCTTCCTGCCGAATTTGTTATGCGTGGTCCTAAAATCAACAGTGTGGTCAATTGGGACAAGTACAGAGAGCACCTAGAACGTGTTTCTGGTGATGTTATTGACAAAATTATTTCTAGTAAGCTGGCAGCAACTACAGCGGTAAAGTTACCTGATCGTTTTCCGACTCGGATTTATAACTCAGGAACCTCTGCACAACGAGAAGAACGGCGGAGCGCCAACTCATGCGGAAGAAAGACGACAGGGAACTGAAGACGACCTTCAAAAGGCTGAATTCTGCCATTCGATGGCACACGGACAAGCTCTACAGGTCGCAATAGGTCTCATTCTGCGCTAGTTCGACTGTGCTCTCACCGATGACGAGAATACGGCGAGTTATTGGCAGCCTTGCTAGAGAATAACCCCTTCGAAGCCTTTTGAAGCTCTTGCAATACCCAAGAAAAAATCTATTGCTTACATGGCAGAGGAATGTGCAGACGCACTCGTACGTGCTACTTTTGGAATGGATATATACACACCACCTGCTTCCTCCAGGTCTATCATGGGCGTCCCGTTCAAGCGTCGTCAGCTTCAGACTTCGCTCAGTGGCCTGCGGCGCCGGCCACTGCGTGCACCAGGTCCCGACGGCATCACCAACCAAATGCTGCATAATCTGCCCTTGGAACTCAGGATGGAGCTCCTGAACTTCATCAATCGAGTTTGGAAGAATGGCGATGTTCCTCCGTCATGGAACATGGCACATGTAGTTACAGTACGGAAGCCTGGCAAACACATGACGTACCTTGCCTCGTATCGCTCTGTGTCATTGACCTCCTGTGTAGCTGAGTTGATGGAGAAGCTGGTAAATGAACGCTTATCGTAGTGGCTTGAGGACAGAGAGGGACTGCCAACATGTATGACAGGATTCCGCCGAGGCCTTAGTGCCCAAGATAGCGTCTTAGACTTGGTGAGTCACACTGAACTCCAGAGAGCTTTCGGTCTTTCCACATTAGCCATTTTTCTTGATGTTGCAAAAGCTTATGACAACGTGCTTCAGAGCTCAATTCTGAACAGTTTGCAAGGCATGAGCATAAAGGGCCATATGTTAAGGTTCATTAACAGGTTTATAAGTGATCGTGCGGTTCATTTACGGTTAGGGAGCACCTTAAGCACCGAAAGGGTTCTATCACGAAGCATGCCTCAAGGAATTCTTCTTTCGCCCACGCTCTTTAACGTCGTAATGGCTGGCCTTCCCCATTCGTTGCAAAAAAAAAATGCAGGCAAGTGCGTATGTCAATATATGCTGACGACATCTGTATTTGAATTACTGGCTACCAACACAAGGTGAGGAAGACGTCAATCGCGGTTGGAGATAGACCTTGGTCCCTATTGCATCCGCCACTTCAACCAGACGCGTTTCCTGAGCATCATTATTGACTCCCGTCTACAGTGGCAAAAGCTGTCGACGCGATTGTTTCACCCTATCTTCGCGTCTCAATGTAGTTCATAGAACTGCAAGTAAGCAATGGGGAAACCATCTTTCTTCAATGGCCAAACTTCATGAAGCGCTGGTGGTCAGTCGCATAATGTATCAATTACCTTTGATTTCCGCCTCGGCGTCACAGCTTCAACTTCTCGAAGTTGTCCACAGAAAGGGCCTAAGAAGAGCCATTGGAGCAACTCAGGCGGCTGCGAACAAGGCAGTACTTCATGAGTCTCTATCAAAACCTTTTAGCCTTGTCGCTTCTCAGAGACTACTAATGCATTTTGGCCGCCTAGGAGAGACGATAGTTGGGCGAAGCCTTCTCCAGCGGCTCTTCAAGAGATATTAGTCGAAGGCCTGCTTGGCACTTAATACACTTAGTTCTTTAGGCCTTAATGCTCGAAGGCAAAGGAAACTTTTAAACCCCCTGGGATTTTCTTACTCTTGACTGTAAGGTCACAATTCCCCATGTGAGCGCAAAGCGCAGCTCACCTTTGGCAGCATCGCGTTTGCTCGTACTTGAACGTTTGGAAGCAGAATATGCCCGCCATCTTCAAATTTTCACGGATGGTTCTGTGGACAAGGTCGAACAAGCTAGCGCAGCGGCTTTTTACATTCCTTCCTTGGACATTAAGGGGTCTGTACGCTTTACCGCTGTCGTATCTTCCACAACGTCCGAAAGTGTTGCTATTGAAGCGGCTTTACGGAAGTTAGGGTCTTGTCCGGCTCAACCTGATGTCATGCTAACTGATTCCAAATCTGCCCATCAGTAGTTAGAGCGCGGATTCCCTACTGATGCCTTGCCTATAAGCTCTCTACGCCTAGTGCAGAATCTGCACAGCAGAGACATTACTCTATATTTCCAATGAGTGCCCTCTCACATAGGAGTCAGAGTCAATGAGGTGGCAGACAGTCTCGCCCATAAAGCTCTGTCAAAGAATCCATCAAAAAAGTACCTCAAGATAGAAAGATGTCTAGAGGAAAACGGTGCCCGATCCTTTCAGTACCCTGTGGAGTGCGCCCCACAATCCATGTGTGACCGAGGGACTGAGAAGATCGCAGGCCACTCTACTACATTGAATTCGCACGGCCTCGGATCGCACTCCTGCCTGCATGCATAAGACGGGCATGACATCATCTCCGCTATGTCGTTTATGTGGTGCGTGCGATGATATAGAACATTATATTATGTACTGCCCAGAGTACAGCGTGGAAAGGCATGAGATGTTCGCTTCCTTCAAGAAGAAAGGAGCCCTTCGCAGTACAGTTCAGGACATTGGCTAGCCGAGTGGAGACAAGACATGCAGAAGGGAGGCTGCGGGCCTTCTTTTAACATTTCTGCAGGACACTGATCTTGTTTCTAAATGGTGACAGCAGGAACTGACTATGGGAACGGACTGTGAGTGAATGTGTGTATGGATTGTGGCACTGCAATGGACTATGTTCTACTGTGGCTGAATATGTGCATAGATGGTGACTTCAGGAGTCAACTGTGTGGAGTGAATGTGCGCATAGCGGGGTAGATTCGACAGGTTTTAGGACATGATTAACATAGAAGTTATAGCAATTGCCGCAGGATAAGCAAGGCTAATCCCTACTGTAGCATTCAAAACCTCAACTCAAATCTACTCAACTGGGTGAGGAACTAACGCTGGTTAATGACATCCTAGTGGAACTCAAGAGGAAGAAATGGGCTTGGGCAGGGCATGTGATGCGAAGGCAAGACAACCGCTGGTCCTTGACGGTAACGGAATGGATTCCAAGAGAAGGCAAGCATAGCAGGGGGCGGCAGAAGGTTAGGTGGGCTGATGAGATTAAGCAGCTTGCAGGCATAGGATGGGCGCAGCTGGCAAAGGACCGAGTTAATTGAAGAGACATGGGAGAGGCCTTTGCCCTGCAGTGGGTGCAGTCAGGCTGATGATGACGATGATGAGGCGAAATGGTTTTTGCAGTCGTTCTCGGTGTATTGACAGCCACACAGCAGGCCGTATACGACCAGAACTGCTGGATGTCGTGCGTCTAAAGCAATATTAGGCGCACTAATGCATAATTTTGTGCTTGCAATCAGAATTTTTTTCGTCCTTAATTACATTGATACGAAGCCTTGGGCTTATACTTAAGGATGGCTTAAGGATTTTGACATTTGAACATGTTCTTTGCCGCATGCATGCGGCTATGTTTTCGAGTAGAGGTGCAACTAGGTTTGTCTGGAATATATGCTGCCCTACACAGTTGGTTCTTCGTCAGGGGCGCAGTGATCAACTCGAAAGTATGAATGAATTAGCAAAAATGAAAACACGTACTTATGAAGCTTCGAAGTTGCTACATCGATTTCGGTTTTGGAAACTGCAGCGCTCATGTAAACATGGTCGGGTGAGAAAAAACACTTTCCTTAAAGACAGTGTGGTCCACAGTGGCTAACTCCGGGCTGCGAAGTAGAACTGATTCTGATTGACTAATCTGCAAAGCAGCATTGGCCAGGAAAGTCAAAACCAGATGCAGTCAGGTCGAGGCGCAAATAATTACGCCTGATGAACTGATTCACCAGCGTTGCCAAGGACGGTGCATAAAATGCCGCACTGTCACTGTAGACGCAGCTCTCGCAGAGTATACAGTGTCTTTAACATAAAACTTTACAAAATTAAAAAAAAGGCTTTTTGAGTTACACGACCGCTTTTTTCGGCGTAGCATTGTCTGCGGTATAATACATTAGAATGCAGCTAAGACGTGCTAACTGGCAGGCTGGTTTGCAAATATCGAATAGTTAACTATTACTGATAGGCTCCTTGTTTACTGATAGGCGTGTAGCTCACCCTAAGTAATAGCCATGCCAGTTTTTAGAATGTCGATAAAGCGATTACCCTCGCCGCTGTGGCGCAACAAATTTTGCCTACATCGCGCCAAAATACATTTGCTTAAGAGAAGCTTGCAGGCAAAGCAAACTCTCCAGTGTACGTAACTGGTCGAAATAGCCAGAATTTGTGGGCCACAACGCCGAGCGTAACCGCGTTTTTGAGATTTTTGAAACAGATAGGGATGTTACTACAGTGAATTACATGCCTCTCATTAATTAAGGAGTCCAACAGTAACGAATCAAAAGTTACCTATGTAGTGTTAGTTAACAAGCCTGCTAGTCAGCATTTCTTAGCTGTATTCTGAGGCACTACACCGCTGAAAATGTTATGCCGAAAAAAGATCTCAACTTAAAAGGCCTATATTTAAAAATTCCATAAAATATTAAGTGAAACACTCTGCCTTTCGTTCCCTACCCGTTACGACCACCGTGGTTTTATCATAGAGTTATGAACTAAGGCCTATAGTCGCATACGCACAAGATCCGTTGGCCACCTCAGTGAGTCTAGTGTTAGGGCGGATGGCGTTTCGTCAGCGATTGAAGACTCTCTCCGACGACACATGGCGTATGTAAGTGCTAGTGCGACTGTAGATCTCGTGACCAGAGCTACGCTTGTAATGAGATATTGTTACGATGAAGTGGCAGTGGAAGACGAAGTGGCCTCTCGATGATGGTTTCCAATTATGGGTCCTTGTGCTGCTCCTCGGCGATGTTGTGTAGATCCGAAACGCCAAACAGGGAAGGGATATCGTCAGCGTCACTGAGATCCGGTGGCTCTACAGGGTACCGAGACAGGCAGTCAGCATCTTGACGAAGACGTCCAGCTTGTATACAACAGTGTACGAATACTCATGAAGGCGTAGCGCCCAGCGGCCAAGACGCCCGGAGTGGTTTTTCAGCGAGGACAGCCAGCAAAAGGCATGGTGGTCCGTGACTATATAAAAGCACGCCTGAATAAGTATGGCCCGACTTTAGATACAACCCAAACCAAGGCGAGGCACTCCCATTTGGTAATCCAGTAATTTCGCTCGGCTGGTGAAAGCAGGCGGCTAGCATACGCAACGACGTGGTCTGGACCCCGGGAGCGTTGTGCGAGCACTGCTCCGATCCCGTAGCTTCAGTCGTCTGTGCGGAGATCAGTAGGGGCCGCGGGATCAAAATGTGCCAGAGTCGTAGATGACGTCAGCAGGCGGACAGTTGTGGAGTTGGACCTACCGTTCCTCATAGAACCATCTGCCCCAGTACTCTGTACTGCCGAGTTCACCTGCTTACCACCTGCAGCCGCTACTTACGTTTTGTTTAAATCTTTTCCACCCCTTTTCAACGGCCAGTATGTCATCACTCCTGACCTTGATTTACCCGTCACAAAGAATGCTGCCCTTGCAGACACAGTTTTCACAGTATCGGCAAACAGCGCATGTCTACCTGTTCGCAACTTCAGTGCACACGTCCAGACGCTTCCCCAAGGCATGTGCCTCGCCACGCTGTCCCCGACTGACCAGTACGTGATCTCCGCAGACACAAACTGTGTATCGCCCTCTTCGGTCGTGTTGGTGCTCCCTGCTAGGAACTCTTTATTCTAACCCCCAACACTTGTAGCACAGTCAATAAGGGCTGCGTGCTCACTAAGAACATCAAGGCCGAGTATGATTTCATGAGGGCGGCGGTTGAAAAGGGTGAAGAGTACGGTGGTTTGGCGATCAGAAATCGTCAAACGAGCACCGCACAGGCCGAGGACTGGGGACGTTGTGCCATCGGCAACTCGAACAACGGCTGTAGGAGCAGGCGTCAGTACTTTGCGGAGGCGGTAACGTAGGTCGGAACTCATCACAGAAATGTGGGCACCTATGTCAACCAGAGCAGAGACGGCAACTCAATCGACTAGTATGATCAGTAAATTCCGCTGGGCACAAGGAACTAAACGAGGATTCTGGGGCAGGGTCGTCACTGCAGCATTACTTCTAGACGCTGCAAAAGCTAGTTTACCCCTGTGATCGTCCGTAGGGGTTAGGAGAGGAGCGCGTGGCCGTTGCGGCGAACGGGACTGGTGGCGCTGTGGGGATGGTGAGCGACTGAAGCGGGGCGGGAGATGTCGGTGGTGGGGCTTGATGGGCCCAAGGATCGCGAGAAAGAGCTTGAGCGGGCAGCGTCGGGGCGAGATGGGGGAGTCGAGGAACGGCCCCGCTGGGAGGAATACCATCGACTTTGGCAATGACGGGCGATGTGCCTACACGGGAACAATTGAAACATATGGCCCTGTCGTCGGGCGTATGCCACTCGGAGGGATTGCGTGGTCGAGGAGTGGTGTAAACAGGCCGGACAAAATAAAGAGGAGGAACTTCAGGTACTTGTGGGGGATGAATAGCGGCGACTGAAAGCCGCCCGTGGCAAAGAACCGCAGTCCACATAGCACCTGCTGCAGCACCGTCAGCGCACTCGCACGCAAACCTCCCAGTTCATCGGCGACTTCGTCGCCAGCCACTCCACAGTCTGCTTCTCCAGTCGAAAAGGCGTCGAAACAGCTCGCCCGGCAAGTCAAACGCATCTTCTTGCGCCCTCCTTCGCCGTTGCTCGCGCCAGCGCAGCCGCCTCAGTCGTATCGCCGCGTACACAGCCGCCATTTTCTGTCACAAAGGCAACGGTCAAATTGACGGCCTCAAAACTGTGACAAAAAACTGTCAAATAGCGGCTGCATAATTACGTGTGCAACGTCATCACTTCTGCCGTATCCGTGACGTCATCTGCAGCCACCCCTGACGCAAAAAAGCAATATGGCCTCTGGCCACGACCGACCAATAGGAGCGAGGCTTATAGATACTTTTGTGACAAGTTTTTGACCATTTTCGTAATTGACAGTTACGTAATCTGGTCCCTGGTCTCATGCAAAGGACCGCATTACCGAAATTCAGGCTAGGAACCATCACCCCTTTCCAGACCCCTCTTACCACTTCAAACCTATTGTAATTCCACAGTGCCCTATTTTTCATGACAGCTGCCTTCCTACTATCTTCATTCATTACATATTTTTCATGCTCTGTCAGATACTCAGCACCGTTATTTATCCACACCCCAAGGTACTTGTACTCATCCACTACTAGCGTGAACTCCTGTATTCTATGCTCGCCGCCCTCATTAATAAATATCAATACTGCAGATTTTTCTTTACTAAACTTGAAATCTAACCTATTTCCCTTTATACCACATATGTCTATCAACTTCTGCAAAACAGCGCCACTACAAGCTATATAAGGACTGCATCGCCTCTGCTTCCCTGGGATTTGCGACCACGCGTGACAACTACTCAGAGTCTCTTCTTTTCACGGTTATAGGTATGACGTCTTAATCACTGTACTTAATACTGTAGTCGATTGTATGTGGTCGTGATCCCCATTGTGGTTCACCTTGCTGTACCAGAGTAACGTTATGGGTATTGATGTAAGCACATACAGGGCCCGTATCGGCTCCTTTCTACCGTTTCGACAAAGTGTGAGCAGACAACCTCAGCGCTTCAGTGCAGGAAGTAAATTCATAAGCGGTGTTTTTCGCAAACATTCAACAATGTTGGCATTGATGTGCAATGCTGCTCTTTTGCTCTGTGCTGGTGATGTCGAGGCTAACCATGGACCGAAGTTGGATGATGTTCTGACATTGCTGAACAAATTCCAAAATGAAAATGAAGAGTACTTTAGCAGCACCAAAACATCACTTGATGAAATAAAGAAGAGCCTTGCAGACTTAAAAGACAGGGTTAGTGTCATTGAAAGAAGTGTGAGTAGGGTACCGAAAATTAACAACGATGTTTGCACTGTCAGCGGTACTGTTGAAAATGTTAAGTGCTCATTATCGCGAACGCAGAGTAAACTGACTAATGTAGTTGATGACTTGAATAATCGAATGAGACGGAACAACGTGCTCGTTAAAGGTGTTCCCGAACTTGACAAGGAAGACTACACGGAAACAGAACGAGTTGTTCATGAGTTCCTCTCACCTTACCTTGAAGTCGAGATAGGCGAAATTGAGCGCGCACACTGTATAGGAAAACGACTGCGCTGACGCTCACCGGCCAATCATCATCAATTTTTTAAAATTTCAAGGCAAAAAATGAAGTCCTCCGCAACGCCCATAAGTTGAAAGATGTGTCGCCCAAGGTATGGCTGGAAGGAGATTATTCCCCGCAAGTTCAGTTAGAACGTAAAAAGCTGCGACACTTCGCCAAAATCACCAAAACTGAAAATGAGCGCTATGCTGTCCATTTTAATAAACTAAAATTTCGTGACAATTTGTACCGTTACGAAGCTGCAACTGACCAAGTTATACAGGTTTCTACGATCATGATGACAGCCCGTCGGCGTGACAAGCAGGCCGAAATGAAATTAAACAAAAAATCGCATTCAATGTATCCATCCTCATGGCCAATTTACGTAGCTTACTTCCTAAATTTGATGTGAGGAAAGCAATGATGCACACATGTGAAGCTGATATTGTTCTTGGCACTGAAACCTGGCTGACCGGAGACGTACCAAATACTGAACTATTCTTCCCAAGCCATTTATCAATATTCCGTAAAGATAGACTGACTTCGAGAGGAGCAGGCGTCATGATCGCGTTAAGAAGCGACTATCAGCCATCTCTGTTTCCTCTTGACACGCCTCTTGAACTACTGTTTGTGACGGTGCGGTTTAGTGGTATCACTTACGTAATCGGTGTTTGTTATCGGCCACCTGACTGTTAGTCAAATCTTGTTGATTCTTTTCACTGGGCCATTGAGTGCATCTTTAACAAATTCCCGAATTGCATCCTTATTTTAGGAAGAGATTTTAATTACCCTGCTATTGACTGGCGTACATCACTTGGAGATTCCCAGGGTAGCCTGTCTCACTGTTCCAACTTTCGCAGTACTCTTGACTTGTTCAATCTAACTAAGCTGGCGCATGAGTCAACTTTTGGGAAACATATCTTGGATTTGATCTTCACTAATCAGCCTCGCAATACAGAAGTGTACGTGTATGAATGTGTAAGCGACCATAGCTTTGTACACTCTTTACACCCGATACAGGCTCACGCAAAAACAGCCGCTAAAAAATATATCTTGAACTACGCCAGAGCGGACCAAGACAAAATGAGCCGATGGTGGCTGACTTCGAAACCGCATTCCATCATAACTTTGAGGAATGCAGCACAAATGAAAACTGGCTAATGTTTCGCGACAGGCTAGAGGAAATTGAAGAAGTCTGCATACCAAAACTTCGGATCAAGACAAGAGTTGATGCTCCCTGGTTCACGAAGGAAATCAGGAAGCATCTGAACAGAAATAAAAGCACATACAGAAAGACTACTCAGGCTGACGCACCACGTGATTGGCAAAGGAATGAGGAACCATCATCTGTTGCGGAAAAAAGTATAAAAGAAGCAAAGGATTGCTTTTTTAGTCAAACCCCAGAAAATTCTTGCGTGTTGTCAATCCTAAAGATTCAAACGAGTTAATAACACTAATGGATGTGAATGAAATTTTGGTCCCCATAGAAGCAAGTGCGGAACATCCAAACAATCATTTCAGCAAAGTATTTACACACGAGGCAGATATTTCCGAACACATTCGGCTTCCCGTTCCATTCATTGCTTACCATTCTAATCCTATCACTATCACAACAGATTGGGTTCTTCGTGCTATTGATAGGCTTCCACTAAATTCTAGCCCTGGTCCTGATGGCATAAGTAAAAATCTTCTAAAGCTAACTTCTCATGTGTCGGCATTATTGTTATCACATTAATTCCAGCAATCTCTGAACAGTAGCTGTGTTCCAGACGACTGGCGAACTGCACTCATTATACCAATATTTAAGTCTGGGGAATTTACAAATCCCAACAACTACCAGCAAATTTATCTTACTTCAGTGTGCTGCAAGCTACTGGAACACATAATATTTGCCCACATCATGAAACACCTTAATGCAAATGACCTGCCACTTGAAAATCAGCATGATTTTTAGTACCGGCATTCATGTCAAACCCAATTATTTGAATTAGTAACGGATCTTCATTGTACAATTCACAGTGCCTTGTACACTGACGCAATTTTTATCGATTTCTCAAAAGCCTTCAATCCGGTTGCCCGCAAGCGCCTCATCAAAAAGTGTACAACTTGCAGCTTGATCATGGTATAACAAGGTGTGTTGAAGAATTTTTATCTAAAATTCAGCAACCGGTATCTGCTAATAACATCATATCTGAAACTAAACATGTTAAACCAGGTGTACCTCAAGTATCCATCTTAGGCCCACTTCTCTTTTTAATTTGTATTAATGACATCGCTTCAGACATTAGCTTCTCCATACGTCTTTTCGCTGACGATTGTATCATTTATAGAGAAATAGCTAACCCTAATGACGTCGTTGCCTTGGAAACAGATCTAGATAGGTTAAGTACTTGTTGCAGTGTTTGGCAGATGGAAATAAACACCGATGAAACCAAACAGATGACTTTCTCGTCACTCTCTAAGATTGCAGTAAACAACTACTTTATAAATAATAGTGTCATTGAGCGCTCATCAACTTTCAAATATATAGGCGTTGTTCTTTTCTCGGACCTCAATTGGCATAGCCAGATAGAGTATATCACTAGCAAATCTTTTAAAAAATTAGACCTTCTTGAACGTTGTCTATCTCTAGTTTACCCTGACACCAAACTGCTGGCCTACACATCTCTAGTTCGGGCATCATTGGAATATTGTTCGGTAGTATGGCATCCCCACCAAGAAAACTTATCCAGCTCTATAGAATCAGTGCAAAATAAGGCAGCACGGTTTATTCTACGGTCGTACTCTCCATACCAGAGCGTTACTGCAATAAAACAGTCTCTAAAACTTTTGGACCTCAACATACGATGAAAATTCTTTCGCCTATCGTTGTTCCACTCCCTCTACTACAACCGTTCATCTTTCGCACGCAGGCGCATCACAGCAGCAGATCACATATCATCTCGTACCGACCATGTGCATAAACTTCAAACAATTTTCGCTCGCACAAAGAAATATCAGAACTCTCCGTTAGTCTTGGCTATAAGGGAGTGGAATGCTTTACCTGCTAGCATTGTGGCTATAAGCGAACCATCGTCTTTCCGTTTTTCGTTACTAACATTTCTTGAATCAGGCGCAGCATTTTCGTCACTTTGAACTTGCCGCCTTGTTCCTTTGTTTTGCCTTTTACGTGTAGATATTATTTTTGTTCAATGCACACTGCAGCACGCCCGCGATACATAAGACTGACCAAATTTCATAATTATACTTTCCTCTTTGTTTCTTTTGTTCTCTGTATTATATATGAAGTGAACCCTTGAGCATTATTGTTATTTGCTGTCCCATCCTATGTAATGCCCAGCCGGGCCCTTAGGACAGTTAAATAAATAAATATCTCGTGTGGGCCGATATATCTTGTGGTTAAAAGGATTGGTCCTCAGATTCAAAATTATTGCCACTCCATATGTTCTGCTCTCATGTCTTATCCCGCCGACTAGTTCCATGATATGGTGCATGACACCTGGAAACCAGGGTGAAAGCACCGCGCACTGGTCAACGTTACCTGGTGAACTATTGGCGAATACGCACTGTACTCACTTATAGAGGTGTATTTCGTGTTTGCGTTGAAGGCAATTCCACTTTTCAGCTCACTGTGGTACAAATAAAATGTCAGGAATGAAACACTATTGTTTTCTCGTGCACTGTGACTTTATTACAATCTTAAATCATCCAAACATGTTTATAACAGTTGTGTCTTCTTAATTAGAATTGCAATATCTGTTCTTAATCTTCTTCCACTTTCAAAACGAGGTGGTCGCCTTCTTTCAGGAGTTCCTTTCTTGCGTCCTGCAAATGTGTAACTGGTACACCTTCATATTCAGGCATCTTTCTACCATGATTTATGACAGGCGAAAAATGCACTAAACATCTCCACGGCCGAGAAGCAGCATTTCTGCAAGATGGAGAAAAAAGAGGCACTTTCTTTACACGGTACAAATGAGAAAGCTCGTTTAGTCTCAGATCGTTTGTTTTCTTGGCGTTATTGTTCTTTGTTCACACAAGCATTTGTTTAAATATTGTGCCAATGCAAAATCTCGAGAGCCCACCAAAGCGATTTAAGGTTCCCAGTTTCCCAGTGCTCTTGGAGCCGCGTTAATATATGGATCAGCTGAAATAAGAACTTCATAACGTTACTCGAAAAGGATGCAATATAACTTCACAACGTTACTCGAAAAGGATGCAATATAACTTCATAACGTTACTCCAAAAGGATGCAATATTGTTGTAAGCATAAATTTATTATCAAAAGAAACCTTACACAAAATTGTACACCTCTCTATGAACGCGGAGTAAATGGGGACATAAACAATCGTATACCAGCATTTATAGCTTTGCATGGCACACTGCCTTTCTCATGGAGGTTTTTCTTGCGCATTGATAAATAGTATTCGTTTTACTTTTTTTAAACAGGAGTGAAACATGTTAGAAGTGATGCAGTTCCCATGAGAAAATTAGAAACCAATGCCTGAAAATTTCATGCTACGGAGACTTCAATCAGTTCTTTTCTGCAGTAGCAGATTGGCGACTGCGTAAATTTGTTCGCTCAGCACGAGAAGTGCGAAAAATACAGTAAATAAGGGCACTTTCGAATGATTTATTGTGACAGTAGAGAAAAAATTACCGGTGGTTTACCTCTGGTTAAACCTGGAGTGACGCGATAGCTACAGCTGACAGAGTGGAAGTTGCTCAGTTGAATTGCAAAGTCAGTCTTTCGCCACTGCTTTTCGCTGGGCGTTCCTTCTCCACCTTCGTCCAAATTGACACGGCGCATGCGCACAGCTATGGCAGCTCGGTTTCGCCGTTGCGCCGCTCCGCCGGCAGCTGCTCCGCACCACGTGACGAACCACGTGACAGCGTGGCGGCGCAGCCACGGGGTGGCAGCGCAGCCACAGGGTAGCGGCGCCGCCACGCTGAAGGCTCGAAATGCTACCGTAATGTAGCTATCACTACAAAAATGTAACAAATTATGGCCATTCAAGATTTTTCGGCGATTTAAACAATGCTTCTTTGTTGGATTACTAATTCATTCTATGGCACGAAGCAGCCATTTTTAAACAGATACAGGAAAATGAAGTGAATAATACACGTGTAACTTCAAGTTATGGCAAAGTCGCTAGTGTGACAGAGAACAGGCGATGAAGAAGAATGAAATTTCAGGATGGAAAAAAAATTATGACATTTCGGGAGCACATGCACACCTTAGAAAAGATTAACCTACACCGTGGTGGTGAATAAAATTTAAAAAGGCAATTTATGCCAGCCCCAAAAATATTGTCTCAGCAACGTGATTTTAAGGTTATGAAATAAATCGGAATGAAGACAACTTTTGTGAACGGACGTTACCACGCTACTCTGCGCAAAATTAATCTTGCCCTTAGCTTTACTCTGAGCGAAACAAGCCTTTGCTGCTAGTTGCGCTCTGTGAAGGTAAGCTGTCCGCCGCGCCTTTGCGACCAACATTAGTGCTCCTCGGAGCTAAGCGATGACGTCATACCAGCTGTGCGGCTAGTCAAGAGCTACACGTGGAACGAGATAGGAAGGGCGCATAAAAGAGCGCTCGCTGTAAGATGCGCGCACGCCCCAAAGCATAAAAGAGACAAGATGGCTCACACTTCTCACGATTTGCTCGAAATTGAGAAGTGGGCGCAGGAAGTGTGGGAATTGCACAGAGAGTATTTAGGAACCGTTTATCGTGGTATGGCCGACTCGCTGCAGAAGGAAGACGCCCGGGCTCTGCTCCGTGATGTTCAGCGTAAACTTACAGAAGATGTTACCTGCACGCTGCTGAACGCGACGCCGATTGACGCCAGTACAGCATAAGAATGGTAACCACGTTAAGGCGGCGTTGAACCTGGCAGGCACAAGCGCCGGTGAGAGAGCATATGATTGGTCTGTGCTCGACGCTGGATGGCCTCCGTCACTGATAATCCGCTGCCAAGCTGAACACTGTTTTGTAGGAAGAAGCGCGCACTCGGAAGATAACGGAACTGCGGGAACGCAGAAAACGCCACCTTGAGGAAGCCGCTGCGCCGCAGCTGTTCTCATTCGCATTCTTAAGCTGCCACCGCTCGTTTAAGCATAAAATGCTTTTAGCTTCCGTTGTCAGAGGCCCGCGTGTGAGCTTCGCGCCAGCACAGAGGAGAAAAAAATATTGGCGGTGGTTTAGCTTCAGTTAAACCTGGAGTGACGCGATAGCTACAGCTGGCCGAATGGAACTTGCTCAGTTGAATTGCAAAGTAAGTCTTTCGCCGCTCCGTTTCGCTGGGCGTTCCTTCTTCATCTTCGTGCCACTTGACAGGGCTCAGGGCGCATGCGCACAGCTGTGGCAGCTTGGTTTCGCTTGTACGCCGCGCCGCCGGCAGCCGCAGCCGCTCCGTACCACATGGGTGGCCACGTGACCGACCAGGTGACGAACCACGTGATCAGCCACTGTTCCGCGCCACCGACAGCTGCTCCGCACCACGTGACCAATGACGTGACAGCGTGGAGGAGCCGCCACGCTGAAGGCTCGAAATGCTACCGTAATGTAGCTGTAGTTACAAAATTGGCGGTGGTTTAGACCTGCTTAAACCTAGAGTGACGCGATAGCTGGAGCTGGACGAGTGGAACTTGCTGAGTTGAACTGCAAAGTCAGTCTTTCGCCGCTCCGTTTCGCTGGGCGTTCCTTCTTCACCTTCATCCCACTTGACACGGCGCATGCACACAGCTGTGGCAGCTCGGTTTCGCCGGGGCGCCGCGCCGCGCCTCCACGTTGAAGGCTCAGAATGTTACCCTAATGTAGCTATCGCTACAAAACTGAGCCAACGATATACTAACATTGGAGAAATTTTTATGTTCAGCCGCCCTTGGTGCCTACGTGCTACACTGTCGCCGGAGCAAGCCGTGCATCAACAGGAGCATCGTTATGGCCTCCTGGCCCCGCGGTGCGAAACGGCATAAGATATGCCCTGGAGCCTGAGAGGCGCATGCCTAGTCCCAGTGGTACTTGATGAGCGAGGCTGCAGCGGCGCGTCAGTTGGCGTCATTACGTAATGTGACCGCCGTCGAGACAGGTACCGTTGCGCCATCCATAGGCACAGCCAGTAACCATCTCTACACGCGCCGATCACTATGCAAAAACAAAAAAAAAACAGCAAAGGAAGCCGAGGGCGCTGTCGCTGGCGAAGGAAAACTTATGAAAGAAAAGCGGGTGATATGGGATGCTCTCCTAGACATGAGTGCGGCAGTCGGTATCTATAGCCCGTATTAGAATACGCTGCGCCTATCCTCCAGTGAATTTAATTTTGACATCTACACTCGTCAACGAAATATTCAGCAAATATGTTCCCACGATAGCGTCAAAGGCCCCGTTCCACAAAAAAACTGGAGTACGCGTTCTCGGCGCTGAGCGAAAAATTACGAGCATGATTTTTGGAGGTGGTCTCCAGACAGGAATCTACGAGGCAGGCGGCCACCTAGGTCATGTGACCTTGCGATGTCATCACTATCTGCCTATCTGATATTGAGGAAACTGCCCACCATGCCACCTGGACTTTAAATTAACAATTGGTCCTTCGGGAAGATCAACCTGGGCACCACAACACCTACCGCTGTTACGTTTGGAGACGCCAACATGCCAAGAATATTCAAGCCACTGGGAATCATCAATCTACAGAGGTTTCAAAGGGCCGTCGATGTGGTTGCAGCGCCACGAGTGCAGGTGGTGGCGTCTACAAGGGTCCTTCCCCCCCCCCCCCCCCCTGCTGTTTACGGGGTGAAACGGCACTCCGCTGTCTGAGAACGGCTTTGGTGAACCTGTCTTTTGTTCCCAACGCCGGACCCACCCGGGACATGTTTCTCCCGGAGGGGACGACGGGGGAGCCGGCGAGCGGCGGGACTGCAAATGAGCCGTGGCAAATGCGGCCGGGTTTGACTAAGCCAACGTCGCCGGAATCCTCGTGCTTCGAAAACAACTTCGTCTTAGACTGTGCTTTTCCTTATACGTGGAACCTTCTGCAAACTGCAGTGGCAACCTTTCGGTCCCACGCTCAACGTGAAAGCTTCTGCAAACTGCGGTGGCAACCTTTCGTTCTCACGCTACCGCTGTGAAGTGCAGGTGAGTGACCGACGCTGCCATGGGACCCCCTTCAGGCTATTCATCACTGAAGCCTGGACAGCGCGGACCATAATCTGCCAGAAGTGGCAAGAGTGTGTGGCTGGGGGCGTCCTGGAAGGCGGACCCGGAAGACTGGACACGTGATCTACATCACAGTGATTCGACGCATTTTTAATGAACTAGATTCCCCAACTAGGGACCTGGGGACAGCGGACCCTATTTAAGCAGCGATCTGGCGTGTGTTCGCCAGCTCCCGATTCACTCTTTCAATCTATGTATAAATGTAAATAATCCCTTCAGTCTCTTCTTCACCTCGAAGACCCTCTCATCTCTTCGTCAACCCCACTACTGCAGTCTCCCGATCCGGAACCCGGGGACACCGACCTTGGCGAGAGACGGCACAGGCGAACCAGGGGCCCGCATCTAACAACTGGTGGCAGCGGTGGGATCGAAGCGCAATCCCCCAACACCGGTGGCCTGCTACGGGAGAGAAGCCCCACATCTAACAACTGGTTGGCAGCGGTTGGATCGACCATGCGGCGTGGTGTTGCTTCCGTGGGTGAGTGCTTGAACTTTGCTTGAGATTCGCCAGGCTTCAATTGTTTGGGTTAATACATTGAACTGCTGGGAATCGAGGGAAGTTGATCAGTGAGTCTGATTGCGTGTAGCTCACGTCAACAGTTGTTCAGCAAAGTCAAGGCTCGGAGCAGTAAACATGGATCTAATGAAGTGGCCAAGGACAGATTTGCTGTCATTGTGCGAAGAGTTGGGTGTAGACGTAGGGGTTAAGATCAAAAACTCGGACATTTGCAAATTGCTCTTGGAAACCGCCGAGGAAAGAATAATTATTGATACATGGGAACTCCTCAATGCAGAGCGAAAGAGAAAAGAAGATGAGCGAAAGAGAAAGGAAGATGAGCGAAAGCAAGATGAAAATGACCGAAAGAAAGAGGAAAATGAGCGCCAACGGCTAGCGGCCGAGCGAGAGGAACAGGGGCTCAGAAGGTTGCAGCTTGTGCATGAAATAAAGAAACTGGATGATGAGATCTCGAGAGGCAAGACTCCAGAGAGAGTGAGTCAGGCCGGATCGTTCCAGTTGGACAGACGTGACGACGTAAAACAGTACTCTGAAACAGCGCATAACCTGCATGAAGATTGCGGACCTGTAATGTTGAAACGCTGTATCGAAAGCCACGGGGAGACAGAGGAGGACAGCTCCATTGCAGGCGAGCAAGGCGTTTCAGGGGTAAGCGCTCAGGCCGATAAGCGGGCGGTGGAGGACTGCCTTCAGGAAAGCGAACTGCCCAACTCGGGGGCAGCAAAAGGCCCGTCTGTCAGCGGTGTGGAGCGGACACTGACCTGCGAAGGCAAAGCGGCCAGTTTGCAATTGGATGAATGTCTCCGAGGTGCCTCTGTAAAACTAGATCAAGCTAGTTGTGATCAGGAGACACAAACGGAAGTGTCTAAGCGTAAAAACAGGAAGAGGGCACCGACCAAGAAAAAAACGGTTGAAATATCAAGCCCTAAATGCAGGGGCGCAGACAGGTGCTAACGTTAGCACTGATAAACGTGCGGCAGGAGCGGAAGAAAAGACTTCCCGCATGGGACCTTGTAATTTTGCAGCTAAAGTTACTGGTCAGGCGGCACGCGCAGATGCTTCTGAAGGTGACCGCAGTAACAGAAAGAGAAAAACGCGTCTACCAAGCAGAACAGGAGCGAGGTTCTTGAAAGGGCATCGGCCAGCATTAAGACCCAGACAACCCCGACGTGACAGAAAGGCGGTAAAGAAAAAGGCAAAGTGGCAGGAAAGATCAGAGGGCGCTAGGTTGCGGTACACCCGGCGCATGCGAGCTCGGGGGTCGAGCAATAGAGACCACGCATGCAGGCGTGTTCGGCGCCCACAATTGACAAGGATGGGTCCTGCACTTTCCGCACTGTATTCGAGGAAGCGCGCAGGGCGAAAGGGTAGGCGGGCTTGCTTGGGACGAGAACAGAGAGCAGCTTCTCGCTCCGGTCGCGTCCGTCGCCCGGAATCGGTTATCGGCACTGCATGGGCTACCGGGGCCTTCTGAGCGCGTCGAGGGGCTGTGGAGATGACAGTAGCGATCAGGAATGTCTTCTTTCAGTTGCCCTTTGTCACGAGTTGACAGTCGTACAATCAGTCGGAGCACGACCCCGGCGGGCGCGGCTGAAGGACTAATCCTTTCGACGCGGGGGTGGTGAGCCACGTTTGACCCCGCGTAGCAATTCGAAGTAGCTGTTTTTTTTATTCCTCTTTTTTGTGTGTGCGTGTAAAAACGGGGAAGGAAATGCTACTTTGTTTTATGTTAAAGATTTGGAATTGATCAAGTGTTACTGTTTTCGTAAAACTTAAATAAAGGTGATTGTGCCATTGAGTTAGAAAGGACGTGTGTCAATTTGAGATGCTACCAAGTGATAAAGGCACTCACAGGAGTTCAGCCGAAGACATTTCCCGAGTTGATGATGAGCTCTTCGCTTATGTAGAACCGTTCCGAGCAAGCACATTTCTTTGTGTTTGAAGTTTGAGCACACGTTTCGCTTTGTATCTTTAGCAGATACCGGAAGACAAGTTTTGTTGGTGGCCATAGTTAGGTACCAAACGTTTGTCTCATTCGCGACAGTGTAGCTAACGCATTGCAGAGGCAATGAAAGTACGTGTTTTTGTTCCCATTTGAGTACCTGTGTTTAGCGGCGCTTGGTTAGCTAGCCAATTTTGGTATTCAAAGATTACGTGAATGAAGTGAGGCTGCAGAATTCTGTGGAGAACGGCTGTAGCAGCTTTCTGCACAGGTGATGGTGACGAGGCGCATGACTGACTTATTGAGTTTAAGAGAAGTCTCTCGCCAGTGCGGGCAGGAGTAAGGACTGCGATGCGCAGTCGCGTCTTTACGAGTTCAACTCGAACAGTTGATTATTAGACTGGAGCGTCAAGCTTCTTTGAAAAAAGCCAGTGGATTAATTTGAGCATGGGCCAAATTTTAAACAATCTATCGGTATTCTGGTTGTATAAGGGAATAAAAGCTTTGATTGATAAGGAATAGCGTTTCTAATCAAATTTGTACGCTTTGACACACCACCGCGTATTGTACAACTTGGAAGTCTTTGGCGACATCAGATGAGACGCGGACGCTCTCTTGACCCTAAATTCGGGCAAAATTGAGGTGTCAGTTTGTTTGTTTATTCTAGTTTTGCTTCCAAATTTGCCACCCCTCTTCAAGTAGTGTACGGCGAATCGGGCCTTGGCAGCGAATTTGGCAGACATGGAAGCTGTTCTAAGTAGCCGAGATTATTGCTGTCAGCTACAAAATTTTGTGCTTACGTTTAGATTAACAATGCGGTAGTATTGCATAACAGCCTGGCGGCTCTCGGGTGAATTTCGTGCACTGCCAGCACAGCGCATGGTGGCCGGTGACAGCAGTAGCAGGGTAGCGGTATAAATGAGGGTGGAATTCCTCAACTGCCTACGCAAATTCAGAGCACTCAGCTCACCTTCTGTTATGAAGTGATTGCCCTTGTATGTAGAGTGGAGGCGGCTGGCGTAAACGTTGACTCGGTCTTGCGCATATTACCGCTGAACGAAGACAGTGCCGGTTCCGAAGCCTCCGGAGCCACTACGCAATTCAGCGTGGGCTGCCACTTTAAATACTCGCAAAATTGGCAAGGTGGTAAGCTGCGAGATTAGGCAGGAAAAGGCGAGTTGATGGTTTGGTCACCAAAAGAAATTGGCATCTTTTTTCATGAGGCCGGTGAGAGGGCAGCCCCGGAAGCTCCGGATGTCGCTACAATAACGTGGTATGAAGAAGTGTTTAGGGGCTCGGAACAATTATTCTGATCAGGATGAGATCAAGATAATTTGAACAAAAAGACAATGACATAGTCGGGATAGGATAGACACGTGTGCAACTTAATACCTTGCAAAAAGGAATCCATCTTGCATTCGAAGGTGGCTGGTGCATTTTATACTAGAAAGAGCATAATCTTCAATTCATAACGCCCATCAGTTGTGAAAAACGCAGTCTCCTCACCGTCCAGGGCATCCACTATAATTTGCCAGTAGCCGAATCGAAGATCCAAGAACGCAAAGACTTCTGCACCTTCAGGCAGTCACGGGCGTCGTCACTGCGCAGCAGGGGCATCGTGTCCTCTTTAGTGATCTTATTCTAGTAACGATATTCAAGGCAGAAACGCCATGAGCCTTTTTATATGCAACGACCACTGGAAAGGAGATGGGCGTGTGGAGGGGTTATATAATGTTCTTTGCAAGCATTTTCGTGCCGTTGGCGTTGACATCCCGCTCGGCGTGGAATATGCGGCATGGTCGGCAGCGGTTAGGAGGGGCATCGCCATCGTCAAAGTGGTGCGTCATGGAAAGAGCTTCGCCCAACGTGATGCTGTTGAAGTCAAAAGATCGAAAAGACGCTAGAAGTTCGCGAAGCTGTCCACCTGTGTCGGCATAAAGATCGGGGGCCATCGCTATTGAGAATGCATCTGTCGAAGGAGGGGCATGCTGCAGCGGGGCTTTTGGGGCGTGAGGAGGGGTGGGGTATAATGCATCGACGTGGCGCGGAGTGAGGCAAGCAAGTGTGGCCACGAAGGGGCTTGAGGAGAGTGGCAATGTGTTTGCCTTGACGGTAACATTGATATAGGGCAGTGTTACGTTTGAACATGACTATGTGCGGCTGAGAGAAGGAACCGATTCGTTTTTTTCTGAAATGTTTACCAGTGTATCTTATTTCCGCACTGAACGAATCGTTTTCCTGTTTGCGCTGTGGCGCCTCCTAGCGCGTGCCGCTACTGTTCTGACTCGTTGGCGCGGTGTCCGTGAAACAAGCACTTAACCGACTTAGGGCACATGATGAGCGAGCCGTACGGCTGTGCAATGTCACTGCTGAGCGTTAACATGAAGTCAAGACTACCGAGTATAGCCAGTCTCAGCAGGCCTTCGGAGGTGCTACAGCGCGATAAGTAAACTGCTTTCTACTCTTCCCCGTACCTAAATAATCATCCTTCCCAGTCATTAAAAAAAAAGAATTAGATTTGCGCCCGACCTTCACGAATAATTGTACAAAATTTATCCTTCTTTATCGCATTCTCGGACGTCTTTTCCTTTGATATTTCTAGGAAAAATATTTTCTGTAGATATGACACCCTTTTGAATTTTGCAGGCGAGTGCGGAACTAGGTCTCATTGAAAAATATGTTTAAAATATTTTCTCTTTCTATGCTCAAAATTTTCTTCATTAACTTAGTAACATTGCAGCCTAATAATATTCATGAATACACTGCCATGCGTTTTGTATACTTCTCAAGCGACAGCGTTAAGTGCCCTGTTTAGCGCAGAAACCGCCGTAGGTGTTGCGGTTGGCATGTGAGAAAATCGGTATTGATCGAAATACCTTGATATCAGAACCATATGATTCCGCGTGGGTAACTCAAAAACCTTCCAATGATCACACAAAACAACAGTGATGACGTCAATTCGCAATTCGTCATTTGTCTGCAAGGTCGTGACGTCACTCGAGCATATTTGCGTAGTGCCTGTGAAGCGGATTAACTATACTGAAAAGAAAAACGAAGGGCAGTCGGGACTCGAACCGGTGAACTTGAGGTTTTGAGCTGTAGGCGCTTCCTCTCGACCTGTGAAGAAAGTTTTTTCCACTGGGTTAAAGGGAGGCCTTGTGTGTGCTGTTTCAAATAATAAAGCAAATAAAATTAAAAATAAATGAAATAAACATAATAAATAAAGCAAAGAGCAGCGCCTCTGCCTCCGAAGTGGTATTCAAAGAGGACCCGAGGACCCTCGATGGACGCAGTAACGATATCGCGTCAGACTTTTGAGAGCTAATGTGTCCCTCAAAATTTACTTATTTTACGTGTAGAAACATCATTTTTTGAATTTCTTTCGGAAAACGCATGTGGCATTCGAGTGCTATATAAAATTCTTCATTGGTGCCTGGGACCTGTTTGGAAGACCTCGGCATAGCAGGATTTCATTATGTTGATGACTACTTATTTTCCTGCAAGAGGACGGCCAGATAAGTTGTCACAAGGTGGTTTTTATTTATTTATTACAGAGATCAGCAGCGCCCGACGGCGTTATATAAGGGGGGGGGGGGGACAGAATAACTTCTGCTTGTTTGGCCGAAAGTACGCAGGATAACGAAAATACAATGACAACTAATAATATGTCAGGAAAAGCATGCACTAAAGGAGGACAACCGCGCTTCATAAATACAATGACACCGATGAAATGAAAAGACACGTGCAAGAGAACTGCCCGCCACGTCACACATCAGATAAGAATGCGCGGAATTGACCTTCCGTGCAGCACTCAGTGACGCTGGCTGGCAGCCTGTTCCACTCAGCACAGCACAGCCGCACAGTTTGTGTTCAACTACCAGTGTTCTAAACAATACTAAAAAACTAGACATGTACAACACGTACAGGCGGATAGAAGAGGCAGCTGTGAAGGAAAGATGAAGTGGTTTTTAAAAACTTATTAGCTCAAAATCACCGAAACATGGTTTATTTTAAGCCAAGCCCATAAAATCACTCTCAAGAAAGGTCAGCAGACAGAGCGCCTTTTTTATATTTTCCAAACGGAACACCGAGATGGCTGCAAACAGCAGAAACCCCGCAAAAGCGGTGAGGTTTCCTCTACAAGGTGCTGGCCAATGAACAGGAAAACTGTGCCTTGATAGGTGAGGAGGCATGCTGTAAGTACTGGGTCCTGCAAAATTAAAAACGAAATATCACTGACATTACTAACACTTTTAGAAGTGCATGCGAAGAAATACTGTCACATTTCAGTATCATGCACATTATGATTACACTATCCTAGGAATAAATTCATGTGGTGGTGGTCTGCCCTCCCCAAAGTGAGAAAATTTACATAAGAAACCATGCTGAACCCAATTTTTTCATTAAAGAAGTAATAAAAATGCAGGGTTCAAACATGTCAATGACAGATTTTTAAAGACAACGGTAACCAGGCTAATGTACTTGGAGCTATCAACACTGTCTAGCTTCCACTTCATTGGCCATCACTATGTGCAGGAGGCCTTGGCGACAAATTTTGTAGCAAAGTTTTTTAATTCATGATTCGTTATTATGGATGAATGACTTTGCGACTTTTTTTCTCGGAAACCAAAATGTCTATATTACCGAGGAGCGACTGTACATATGATTTGTCAATGAGAGCCATGATCACATTTAGTGGGCCACCACAACTATCCAATAGTTAAACAAAATGTTGCAATGGCCTCCCTACCAAAGATTTGAAAATCATACTATAACTGTAAAGACGGAACATGTACGAACAATACATTACGTTCAAATGTCCCTAAAAGTGGTAAAAATGCTCTCATACTACTCAATTACTTGGGCTGAAAGTAACAAAAAAACTTAGTCACATTTTCGCCAAGTTGACACGGTAGAGTGACAAGCAAATCAGAGGCTCAAAAAGAGGAATAAATATTGAACACAAAATTCAAAGTTAAAATTGATAATTGAAATTGAAGTGCAGTTCAGCGCTCGTGTGTGTTTCTCTTCTCGTCCTCTGTCCGTGTCTAGAATTCGCTGCTGAATTATCAAATATCACCTTCTTAAAGTGCCCCTTGCTTATTGCTCGTTTGAAGGTTCATGGTAATATTTGCAAGTAAGCTGAGAATTTTGATGCACTATAAGCACTGAATTTAGAAGCAAGCAGGAAGCTCAACTCTAGTGACCTGCCTAGCAATGATGTATACATCAGCTGCTATAAAAGAAACTACAAACAGGCTACAATCTGCATGAAGTATAAGGCTTCAAATTTAGTGATTAACTGCTCACAGGCACAGACAGGCACTCACTGTGCGAATTTGGATAAAAATTATTAAACACTTCATACGACCTTTCCCAAAATACAGTTACAACACTTTTTGAAGTCTACAAATGTACCATTTGCTCACTGCATTCCCTTCTCTGATTCACTGAATTAATTTGTGTGGTTCCTCCCTTGGGACAACAGTCGGGTTTTCTGTGGTCAGCCTAATGTTCAGGCACCTGATATGGAAATAATTAAATAATCATCAAATCCTTTCCACACAAACATATTTCGACAAACGACAAACAGAACTACTGTAGATATTTCAAGCACACTTACCCGGCCAAATATCAACCAAACCCAGCCTAAGCCGTGCATGCATTGCAAAGCGTCAAATGTGCAAGCATAGATTTCCAGCAATAATTAACCTTAGCAACAGCCTGTGCTATAATGTTTTTAGATAAGGTACACTTTTAAACAAGTAAATCTCCACCATAAAGGTCACCAGAGTCTGTATTATATCAAAAGCTTCCATAAGTGAGCTCGAAGTAGTATACCTGCTTTTCTTTAGGGGCCTGTTAGAACCATGGTCTCCACAAGGAGACAGCACTGTGTACAGGAAAATGTACCCAATGCATATGTACAGGTTCGCAGTCACAGGCACGCTAGCCTTATTGTCGATATATATGTATCTTCCAATAATATTGTGGGAATTCAATTACCACTCTAGAAATGAATATCATGCATAGCCTTCAGAGTTTCTGCTTCGCTGTAGCTGTTTGACGAGAAAAATACTTCTGCCCGTACTACAGAATTTGTCAGCACTTCCAGAGACAGAGGCGAAAGCATGAGAATGCAGAGCGTTAGAACACTGCGCTACATAATCATCACCATCGTGAAAACAGCTACCTCTACTGTATGACAAAGCTACTAATACTCTCTATTAGCCCTTTCCTCTTCCAGCTGCACCCACCCTATCTCCAGAAATTACCTAATCTCAACCCTACTTGAAATGAAGCATCCCTTTATCATGCTCATGACAGCAAATTTCTATTCTAGTAGATACAGAGCAAGTGCTTTTTTTACTTCCACTTAAAGAAGGCACTAACGAAATGCTTTTAAAGAACTCGGGCATAAGTGTTGGTGCCTAGTTTCACATAAATATATTCCACATAGTGCGAGACAGTCCTGTCCATGTCACAATTGCTTCAGCAGTACACTCAATAAAGGATGAATTCATGCAATGAGAGACTCGTATTTTCTTTTACCATCGCTGCTATGAATTAACTGCACCTTGTGAGAAGAGCTGTGACGTTCTAATAATACTCCTGTTACAGGCTGCTTAGGTCTATAGAATTGCACGCTACCCACCATGTGTTGTCTGGTCAGATTTTCTTTGGCCTGCTGGAGATGATGTCAGCAGGTGTTGGGACTAGAAGACTGTGGCAAGTAATACAGTTAAGAGATTAGAAACAATGGAAAAAAATCCCTATATTGTGCTTTTGAAGACTCTAGCGCAAAAATGGAGTTAAGATTCTTTATTCTTTCCGACAATACTTGACACCTATGTCTTGCAGATTACCTCGACAAAAAGATGGTTGATTAGTTGATTTGGGTGGCTATGAGGGACGCCGTTCTGAAGGGCTCCGGAAATTTCGACCACCTGAGGTTCTTTAACGTGAACTGACATCGCACAGTACACGGGCTTTTGGAATTTCGCCTCCATCGAAATTCGACCGCCGCGGCCGGGATCGAGCCCGCGTCTTTCGGGCCTGCAGACGAGCGCCATAACCGCTGAGCCACCGCGGCGGTTCGACAAAAAGAGAAAAATTGTTTTCATGCATACAATACTGTGACTCTTTAGTAGTAATATATTGGCAAACTAAAAAGGCGCAATTTAGTGCGTAGTGCCAAAAGTGATGCATGGCACATCTTGCGAAGAAAACTGACGCCTCTACCTAGAATTGCCTAAGACACAGAAAAAAACCCAAGAGATGGGCATGCTGCTCCAAATATACATTTGTCTTACACCTGCTACATTTTAAGTTTAATGCCACCGCAATTAGCCCCTATTTATTACTACTACAAATACATTGCTGTGCCTCCTATCTATTTGTAACAGCCGATTGCCGTACTGTATGAAGACAACTGAGCTGATCAATCTCATTTAATTGCAACCAGTGCAGCAACAGCCTAACTGTAATAAAACTAGAGGCTAAAGAAACAATGGTGAACCACTGCCCATAGACAAACGTGATACAAAGTGCGCATTCAAATGGTACAGCTGCACACGAAAAAGTTACCACCCTTGCTTTTTTGTGACATTTGATCCATATGGCAACTACAAGAATTTTTGCTGAGCATCGAAACCAAACGTTCTCAAGGGAATCACACTTAGAGCACCTATAACAGCCCGGGAAGCAAGAATCAGTACTGCCCAGAAATCATATTTGCGTGTGCGTAATGAAGACAAAAAAAAAAGCTGGTATGGTGTTTTGTAAAGTGTGCATCGCCAATACACACAGCTTGTGAAGTAGCACTCCACAAGGATTGGATGCCATCAAAGACTACAACACAACGTGCTCTTTACCAACTGAAAATAAAAAATAGGTGACCCTATCCAGACCTGATTACCATTTCTCAGTAAAATGACAAAACCACAGTCGCAAAAGCAAATCAGGGTGACCGCCTCTCCACAGCTTCATGAAAGTCTAAAGAAACGACAGGCGTGTGAACATTAGATTATTGGTTATTTGAAAAGAGCGGTAGTGAACATGCGTGAAAATGAGACAGTAGCAATGCAAATCCCAAAATAGCAGCGTGTCAATACGCTGTATCTGGCTTAGCCATGAAAGTACTCGATTTTAAGAACTATACGTATTTGCAGCAGTTACACTGTCCTGATGCTACTTGTTGTAGAGTTGTGTCTTGGGAGGAGAACGACACTGTAGCCGAGGTGTAACAAGAACTCAGGTTTAATGTCAGCCGACCGTCAGACCGCGCGTCCCGCTGGTCGACGACTGCCCGTGCAAACCAGCACGCCATACACTTATATTGAGACACAGACAGGCAAGGGGGCGGTGCCCACAACCTGGCACGTGGCCATGAGTTCGCCGTTTGCTTATCGTGATACAAACACTACATTCCCTCTTCCTTAGACGATGCATGCTCTCAATACAAATGGTCGGCATTTATAACGAACGGTTAGCTTTTATACAGACATAACAGAAACAAGTTAACTGTTCAAACTGTAGCTCCAAATGTTGGTTGGCATAATCACGGCCCTGGTGTGTACCGATCCAGGGGAGTCTTTCTCTTGTCGGGTACCGATGTCGTGTTGAGGCTTCGCCGTGTTGAGAAAACCCCGAGTCGTGATCCGTGTCTTCGGAACCGAGGGCTGCAGTCGATACTCCGCCTCCTGCGGAAACCACCCCTGGATCTTCCTCAGTTGTGCTCGCTGCTTATTTCTGCGGTTCCACAGCACTCTGGTCATCAGTACCTGTTGGTGATCCAGATGGTTGCCACGGCTGCCAGGAGTCCTCACCATGGGCACCACAACCGTGGTCGGCAGACGGTGCCTCCGGTTCTGCCTGCCTTGCGCGTATGGGGTCTTTATGCCTCTTCCATTCCATCACACCACGTGGTGTTATATGGTCGGAGCGGAGGGTGATGATCACTTGATGCTCAGTCAAGATGCCGATGTCCAAGATACAATTGCAGGAACACTGTTTGAGGACTGCCAAATTAGCAGGATAACTATGTACATTAAACTTTACTCGTGCGATGTGTCGTCCGGACGTTGTAATAAGATGGACTCATCCGGTGATTATCTGCGCGCCGTCCTAAAGGGCTGTCTCTTTCGTGAGCTTAGTCTTAGACCCCCAGATTACAGAATACGCTCCAGTGTCTCCCAAGACCGTTATCGTGCACCCGTCGATAGTGACTTCAACATCGATTGTTTGTTTTCTCGCGTTATTCACTGGACTTGGAGTCTGTTCTCTTGCTTCATCAGACTTGCGTCGTTGCCGCTCTGCTAAGTCGTGTCGTCGTGGGCTTCGTCTCATTGCGCGGCGTCATCGTCGACACAGCATGTTCGTCGTGTTGTCGCGAATCAACCCCACTTCCAAAGGTTGACGCATTCAGATTTCCGCATGAGAGATTCGAAGCCGTTTAGTGACGGATGTGATGACCTAGATGTACTGCGCAGCAACAAATTCGTGTGGCTTAAGTAGTCTTTTGCATTACTTGGCCGCTTTTCGAGTCGCGGTCGAGCTTCTTTTTTATAGGTAGTGACGCAGGATATGGCGGGCTTCAGCGAAGTGAAACAACAACCGGCTATGGTCAAGGGTATGCTAGGCGTCGAACTTACTGGCACCTTCGCGTCGCTGATAAGGCAGGCGTGTGGGCCTTACCTAAACAGCGCGCTAAAATGGTATGCCTGCAGCCAAGTAAACGGAGTACAGCGGCGTAGCTCATGACCGGTGCTACCAGAGTGCCGAGTCTTGTCGCAAGTTATCACACAAGACCTATGTAAGGATTGCTGCTCGAGGCTAAGGTGGGGGTGCGTGTGAGGAGCCGACACGGTTATTAGCAGGCAATATCGCGGTTCCACGCTTATAGCAGTTCTCTCCCAAGGCTATAAGAGGGGACTTTAAACGGTCGTTGGAAATTCTAACCCCAGCGTACCCAGTATTTTTTAGTTAGTGGATGCCTGACGGGTAAACTCGGTGGCTGCCTTAGATGGATTACTGACAAGACTTGTGAAAAGTGGCTCCTATAGATCTGGCATCAAAATGCCGACCTGCTCTTAGTATTTTTCTGGATCAGCGCGTCGAATGAGACGTTCTATTTCTTCGATATACACAAGCAGCGTTTTATGTATAAGATGGGTGCATGATTTAAGAAACATCTCTCGTCTTTCCTTCTCGGCGACGCTTTTAAATGCCGTGGGAAAGTCCCGATTTGTAATTTTCGTACCATGATCGTGATGGTCTTTCTAGGGCGGAAAAAAACGCAACCTGCTTTAGTCGACTCATGCAGTTCATGAACATGGCCACATTTTCATACTGGTCCAGCCAACCTTCGCGATCCTCGCCTGCTGAGAAGTTGAATGCTGGCGGAAATTGGTGCTGGTGCAAAATACTAGACGCTGATGTAGTAGTCGTGCTTGACGTGAACGCTGAGGAGTCCTTGAGAAGTCGCGTGCGGTGCGGTAGTAGCACGCTTTTAGGTGGAAGGCTCTGTAGACGGCGTCTTTTTCCGCAGTTCGTCATCGGTGGGGACAGCATCGGGTGTCTTTGTGGTGTTTCCTTGTCCAAGACAGCTTGGAATCCTTCGGTGGCTCCCAGGAGTGCGCGCACCAAGGAGGACCATGCCACGCCTTGCCTGGTTTCACGTGACAGCGAAACCGAAGGGGATAGTAGACGAGCAGACAGAGGTGTCACGAAAACCGACACTATTGGGGCTAACCTGCACCCATAAGGAACCGAAAAACTCGGCCGCGGCGATAGGAAAAACGTTATTGGCGGTCGTCAAAGGAAAGAATTATCGGTGATCGTGGCTGCGATAAATACAAACCTGGAAAGAACTTTTAAAATAAACCATGAAATGCAACCACAACAATCTCGAGCTTCTTAGAAAGGAAAAAAGTGCAGATGTTTTCACAACTGAGTAATGTTTCTGGGACAAAGGTGTTCATAAGTCGGCTGTAAAAATTTACGAAGGGCATTCAGGAGTGCTTACAATGTTTGGCGACGAAAGCCTAAATTTCTTTATTCATATTATAACGCGAGACCGTTAGTGCCCATGTCCGAAAAACTGCCTGGCATCTTCGACTTCTTGAAACAATCCGGTCCGAGTAACCGGAGCAACCGCCCGTTCCGGCAGCCTAGGTGTGTAACCTCGGTCACGTGACCTTTTGGCGTCATCACAACCTACCCCCTATATTGTGAGTAACCGCAATTACAGCTGAGGGTTAGAAGTGAGCAGCGATGGCCTAGCGGTAGAGAATCCGCCTCGCGAGCAAGAGGAATTGAGTTCGAAACCAGGTGCCACGCAATTCGCTACCGGAATAAGAACATGATGAGCGACTTGCGCAGATAGCAGAATTGCAAATTAGATGCGCTAGCAGTTCGGTTTACTCTTCGCTTCCAGTGTTCAGATCTAGTGTCCAAGGATGGCATTTGTTCGGTTAGCGATGATGGGGCAATATTCATATATGCGGAATTAGTCATTATCTCTTTCCATTGTTCACTGGGAAACTTCATAGCCCTTCTGGCACTGTGTTGTCGCGGTTAAGCAATGCGTCATTGCCCTGAAATGGCAGGCGCTTCAAGATGTAAGCCCTGAGCTGCGCAACTTCTTCGCGAGTGAACAATCGCTAACCGTCATCTCCCTCGGTGGGTAGTCTGGTCACAATCCGATGGGCAAGCTGTGCTGACGGCGCAAGGTCACATGACCTGGGTGTTCCACCGGCCTCCTAGGTTGCTTTCTGCACCACTTGCCAGGGATGTGCTCCTGATTTTTCGCCAACAACACCGACAACGCAGACGGCAAAATTTCGGCTCAACTGAGCCTTTTACGCTATCGCTTTAATAAGTAATGGACAACAAAGGCGGTAGTGGCCGAGACGCCTGCGTCCAGCCATGATGACCAGATCCGTGAAAGCTTCTTTGAAGGCGCGGACCCGGCAATAAGCAAAGTGCAGATGCAGTACACTATACTGATGGATGACTAGATTGCCACGGTAGGCAAGCAAAAAGCAGACTGAAGACGAGGAATTTGGCGACTGTGGCATAGGCTCTAGAAATAACACGGCAGAGTTATTAGTAAAGTTCGCAGAGAGAAATGATTTACGAATCAAGAACACCTTCTACCGCAAACGAGATAAAAGGAAGCGGAAGTAGAAGAGCCCCAATGGTGAGACTAAATATTGTCACATGGTGGTGACAGCAATGCAGAGAGCAGAAAGACAACGAAGATGGCGTCTAAACAAAACTCTTTATTCGGGCTGAATTGCATCCACAATGGACTGAATAACTCGGCGGTGGCGCACTGCCAAGCGTTATCAGCGGTCCTCAAACAGAACCCCGCCACTCCCGGCCGTGCTCAATTTAAAGCTGATAGTGAACTTTCGAGATAAAGCGTGCAAAGTTACAAGAACCTCCTGGAACTAGGTAGAATCGGCTCCGCCTGGATGCGATCAGGCGAGATAAATCTGGTCGCGTCTTGCATCCACACAGTGATAAAGCAGTGTGCAGGCAGCTTTGAAGAATGAGCAAATACTACAAAGGTTCGCGGCATTTCTACCCCTTTGCCCCGCCGCGGTGGTTCAGTGGTTACGGCGCTCGGCGGCTGACCCGAAAAACGCGGGTTCGATTCCGGCCGCGGTGGTCGAATTTCTGTAGAGGCGAAATTCTGTAGGCCCGTGTACTGTGCAATGTCAATGCACGTTAAAGAACCCCAGGTTGTCCAAATTTCCAGAGCCCTTCACTACGGTGTCCCTCATAGCCTGAGTCGGTTTTGGAGATTAAACCTCTATGAAACATCAAGCATTTCTACCCCTCTCAAAAGAAGCATCGCCCCGATGCTTTAAAACATAAGGTGACTTGAAACAAAATGGAGTGAAAATAAACACCGAATGATGAAACATGACGTCCTGAATATTTAGCGGCTCTAATAGGACCTTAGATGGACGACATGGGCAACTCCTGGTCGTACACGGCGTCGCTGAGATGCTGCGAAGCGTGAAGAAATTCGTGTGAACTTGCAGGTACAATAAGGAGGTAGGCTATCCTGTTCACTGCGAAGTGCTTCTTCACGAAGAAATTATTCTTTGCACAGGACGAAGACAATCCTCCTATGAACGAGGCAGGGTGTGAAGAAAGCTTGCCTTCCATGTGCTCGATGAGGAGTTTTAGGTCGGGGTTCGAGCGTTGCTGCTGTGCAAAAGAGCTGGAGCTAATGGACCCCAGCAAGGCGTCCTCTCCGTCGTCCGGCGGCAATGTATCTACAGGGGTTCGTGACAGGCAGTCGGTGTCAGAGTGCTTCCATCCGGACTTGTAAACGACAGTGACCTCAAACTCCTGGAGGCGCACGCTCTATCGAGTGAGGCAGCCGGACTGGTCCTTCAAACTGGCTAGCCAGCACAGTCCGTTGCGATCGCTGACCACTTTTGAACAGTCGTCCGTACAGGTAGGGGCGGAATTTCGACCTTTCCCATATGAGGCAAGACACTCCTAAGTTTTCGAATAGTTAGCCTTGGCGTTGGACAGCGTACGGCTAGCGTATGCGATTACTTCCTCCAGTCCGTCAGTTCTCTGAATGAGGACTGCGCCTAGCCCCACGCTGCATGCGTCGGTATAAATTTGAGTCTCAGCGTTTTCGTCAAAGTGCGCCAGGATCAGTGTGGACGGTAAACGACGCTGAAGTTTCTTGAAGGCTTCTTCTTGCGGCGCTTCCGTTTGCGGCGCTCTGACCCAACTGCCTTTGTCAGTTGGGTCATAGGCTTGGCGATGCGCGGAGAGGTCTTGAGAAACCGTCGGTACTACGCGCGCAGCCCGAGGAATTTGCGCACTTTTTTATCGGCCGGTGCTGGAAACAGTGCAATAGCAGCTGTTTTCTGTGGGTCTGGGTGTACTTTATTTTTTCCTAACAATGCGGCCTAGGAACAGCAGCTCTTCATAGGCAAAGTGGTTTTCTCTGTTTTCAAGGCTACGCAGGACGACTTGATTGCATCTAGTATTGTTCGAAGCCTTCTGGTGCTCTTTCATGTTTGAGGGGAAGACAACGACGTCGTCTAACTATACCAGACAAGTCTGCCACTTCGGGCCTGCTAGCACTGTCTCCATTACTCTCCGAAACGTCCGTGCTGCGGAACAAAGTCCAAATGGCAGGACCTTTAACTCGAAGAGGACAACCGGAGTAATTAATGCGGTCTTCTCGCAATCTCTTGCATCGACCTCGATTCGCTAGAAGCCGATCTTGAGGTCCATCGATGAGAAATACTTGGCTTTGCAGAGCCGGTCTACTGTGTCGTCGATGCGGGGGATGGGTAGACGACCTTTTTTGTTATGTTGTTCAAGCAGTGATAATCAACGCAGAAACGAAGTGCGCCATCTTCTTTCCTCACTAGAACGATCGGTGCCGCCCAGATGCCCTTTGAAAGCTGGATGACGTCGTTGCGAAGCATTTCTTCCACTTGGTCCAGCATGGTTGGTCGTTATCGCGGGGACACACGATAGGTGCTTCGGCAGCGAGGTCAGGCGTGCTGGTCGGTTATACTGAAATGCTTGGCAATCGGAGTTTGTCGGACCTTCGGCGATTAAGAAAAACACTCGCTACAGCTTCAAATCACATTGCGGACCTGGATTGCGCAGGGCTGGGTTGATGTAGAAAGTAAGCGAGTCGTCTGGGTCAGGCGAAAGTTCTGCGAATATGTCGTAGTGGGCGAAGTGTTCTCGTACGTTGCATATATCGAAGAAAGCAATCGTCGTTCCTCAGTTAACGTGTCGGTATTCTGCGCTGAAGTTAGGCAGCAGCACTTCAACTTGGCCATTGAGGAAATGTGCGATGCCTGTTGCGATGCCGATTCCTCGGTCTAGAAGAAATTGATGTTGCTCTCGAGGATGACTTGAGTGTTATTTGATTTCGTGGTGCCTACATTCATGATTGAGCAGGGTAGAGCGCTCATTTTTTCCTCCAGGACACCCAGGGAAACGTGATGTTCCAGAGTTCTGTTCGAAGGGATGGCACCGTCCGTCGAAAGCGTGATCAGTTTGAATCTGAGGTCGATGATCGCCTGATTCTGGTTAAGGAAATCTATCCCCAACATCATTTCACGCGAACATGGCCGTAGAACAACGAATTAAGGTGCAGAACAGGTACGTTCCTTGCCAGTCCCTCGTGCTGTGCATCGTTATCAAGGCGTAACGAGATAGTCCCCTGCGATGCGAATTTTCGGGCTCTCCCAAGTGGTCATGACTTTCCTCAGCTGCGCAGCGAAAGTTCCATCCATCACTGAGCAAGCGGCTGCTATGTCGACTAGGGCGGTAACTTTCCGGCCGTCGATAACCACTTGTAAGTCGGATGACCTCGTTATTGCGTTGCACGTCGTCCTAGGCGTCGGGTCACGGCTTCGTCGGGTGTGTGAACTGTCGATAAGGCGTGTCGTGAAAGTTTTCCTGGGTGCCGACGTCGTGTTGAAGGTGGTTCGCATAGTTTTCGAGGTTTTTATTGCATACGACGTCGGCGTGTCGAGGGCCACGTCTTCATGCGGCATGATAATTGGAGGATCTTCGGCATTTAGCTCGTGAGCAACCTCACCTCCAGAGGTTGCTGTCTTTATTTTCCCCTACGGGGGCTGGGATAGCTTCCTCGTACCGCAGCTGCTTAGCTACGGCGTGGTGACGGAAAGATTGAGGTTGACGGCGAAGGTGAGTGCGAAAATCGGTTTGGCGTGTACTCCTCTCGACGCAGGTACTCGTCGATTTCTTGCGTACGTTGGCTGAACCTAGGCCGTGGGGCGCCAACGGAAAATAAACGAAGACGGGTACGTTGGTGTGGTTAGCGACGTAGATAATGGCCGGCCCCACCGCAATGGAATCACCACAGCCGGTTTCGGAAGTTCCCCACGCGTCGCATTTCCTGGGGCTTGATCTCTCGTAGGCTGGGCGGGCGGGAGCAGGAAGGAGGCGTTCTGGAACAACTGCTTCATAGTGAAGAGGACGTAGGAGGGTGTCATTGGGGCTGAGAAGTGCGTACTACAGCGGCGTACGCCATTATCTGGGGTATTGTGGCCGTCGGGGCGCCAAGTGCCCGTCACCTTCACCAGATGTCACGAAGTGATTACTGCAAAACGGAGAGCAGAAAGACTGGGAAATGGCGTCTAGACAAAACTCTTTATTTCGGCTGACTTGTTCCCCCAATGGAATGAATCACTCGGCGGCGGAGTAGCAACAAGCGTTCTCGGCGGTCGTCGATTAGAATGCCCACCGCTCTCGCCGTGCTCAATTTAAAGCTGATAGCGAACTTTTGAGATAAGGCGTGCAAAGTTCGTACAACATTTTTGAAGAACATAGAATCGGCTCTGTCTGGAGGCGATCAATCGAGGTTTACATTTCATTTCATTTATTTTACCCTCAAGGATTTCGCATTACAGAGGGGGTAATGCGAATCTCCAGTGAGGGACGTGCATGTGGCAGGAGGAACATTTCTTCAGGAAAACCCGCTCGCCCAGGGTCTAAGAAGTTCCATTGCAAGACTGCTATTCGTGTAAGGAGGGTGTACATTTGTCGGTACTGCCACCAAATATAAAGAGCCCTATTTTTGTTCCTAAACAAAATGAAGCCGATAGAACTCGCAAACAAGCGCCCGAAAGCTCCACGCGGTCTCGCCGTTCGCGAGGGCGGCCCAGAGAAGGCCTGTGTCCCTAAGCGGAAGAAAGTGCGCGCCACAACGCAGTCGTTCAGTGCGTGCTCTTGTACTTCTAAGCGACCTCAGTTGAGGCACCTGTCGGTGGTAGGATTCCGAACCCGAGGAGCCGCTCCTTGGTCGGTAGTACCCCCCCCCCCCCCCCTATGGACGCGTCACCATAGATCTCTGACCGCATGGCGAAGTAGGGCCAGTGGACGTCCTTCCAGTTAGTGTCGAGCATTTTTACTTGATCTGCGGCCGGTGGCAGCGCAGCAAGACAAAACGTCTCTGACATTTGTGGCGCGGCCATGTAACTCCAAGCCCCTTCGGGGAGTGCTTTCTCTAGTGGTGTGTGTGCACATGCGCGCTGCTGCAGCATAGTACGGCAAAGGGGTCACTGCGATGTGCGAGTTATTGGCAAGGACACCAAGCACCAGTGAACGAATTTGGCTCCCTACCTAATTAAAAACCAGGGGCCTACCTACATAATCTGCCTGGCCTAAAAGGTGCACGATTCGTTTGGCGCATAAAACTCTGAAGAATGCTACGAAGCATGGCATGCTCCATCCTCCGCTGTAGCGCGTGAGACGGAGGCGGGTTCGCGAAGCTAGTTTGGTTAGGCCGTCCCAGAACCAGCCAAACATCAAAGTGTGTAGTTAGCGCAGTACTGGAGAAGGAGGTACTGCGACGCGTGCAGCACACCACAGCTAGCTGCACAGTACGATTTTTACAAAATATGCCCTCTCTCTCGACGGCAAGGGAGAAGCCGCAAAAGCAGCTACTTGCTTCTTTACTGTTGCGATAATCCTCTGCCACGTACGTAGAGAGACGCCACACGCCCAAAACATGGCTCCAAAAATTTTGACATGTTCAGAACTGGCAAGCGCGCTCGGGTGCTCGCCAACGCAACTCCTCAAGCATCATTATCATCATCAGCAGCAAGGCCTTTCTCATGTCTCCCCAACTGACCCGCTCCTTCGCCAACAGCGTCCACCCTATGCGTGCACACGTCTTTATCTCATCCGCCCACCTAACCTTCTGCCGCCTGCTACTACGCTTTCCTTCTCTTGGAATCTCCTCCGTTACCCTTAACACCAGCGGTTATCTTGTCTCCTCATTACATGCCCTACCCAAGCCCATTTCTTCCTCTTGATTTCGAAAGCAATGATGGTACCGAGGAAGAGCATGCGTCTCGCGCACATTAGGGCCCGGGTTCGAGTGCTCGTGCCACGCAATTAGCCACCGGGTATGAAAAAAAAAAACGGGCTTGTCGATCGATTTGTGTACCCATGCCTGGAGTGCGGCCTGATCTCGGTGACCAGAACTGACAACGCATTCCGTCACCATAACAGGATTTGGCCACCCTGGTGTACTACTTGCGACAACCTTCTATGAACAAACCAATTAACCTTAAGTATAACGCCTGACACCTACTTTCGTTCAGCTATGCAGTAATCTTAACGTGCGAGGCGCCAGGCAGGGTCAGGCCTCAAACCGAAGCCCAGCCCTCCACACGTCGCAACAAAGGATAAATCGGCAGTACGAAGAGCACCGGTGAAAGCTGAAAAAATGCCGAACGCTTCGTGTCACCGCAAAGGGCGGCGTTTGACGCGCACTGTATACTTGTGTCCTGCGCCGTTTTGCTCGGAGGGGAACAGATCAGAAAAATGGCTCTGGGTTAACTCTTCTAAACCTAGTTAGAGCGAAAGCATTGACAGTTAGCAGCTTCCGCCACTGCCTTCTTCTATCGCCTTTGCCTGACTTGCAACCGTCGCCTAGCGAGTCGTTGCTCACGTTCTTCCTCTGTTTCGGCTACTTCTTTGGCGCTACTAGCTTCTCGCTTTCTTTTCAACACGGCAGCCTGTACAGCCACATCTGCACGGTCCTCCGACTAAACCTGCTGTCTATAGCGCACGGTTCCCATCCAAAGAACCCAGCCGAAGAACGCGGATGCGCCGCCAGCAGTCCTTGAGTATGAGAGCTTCGCGTTCGCGCTTCCGACAACCTGCCGGTTTTTTTTAGTTTATTTGTTTCATTCTACTTTACAGAAACCGGAGCAAAGGCAAAAGGCACGAAGCCTGAAAAAGGCCTCTGAAACGTATGCAGTCAGCAGAAACATACAATTGATCCCCTTTTTAGGGGACAAAAGGGATAAAAAAGCAACACTGAAAGGCAATAAATGCTAGCAAAAAAAAGAAAACAAGAACTACATATAGAACTGCAGACAGAACCACAAATAGAACAAGCACTACATATAGAACTACAATTGCGAGCAAATCATTCCCTCTTTAGGGGAGAAAAGGGATAAAGCAAGCAACACTGAAAGGCCATAAATGCTAGCAATAAACAAAAGAAATAAATCAAATGAATTCAATGTTTTCTTGCAATATCACATTCTTAAGGAAGTTTTTGGCAATTGGCTTGCTGAAATCAAGTAGTTTTTCAGTGCGATTTTGTAGAGACTGTATTTCGAACTGGACGTGTTGACTACTGTAGTTTGTCTTGACTATAGAAATTTTTCTGCTTTGTGGGCGGAAGCAGTAGTCTGCAGCGGGGTTTGCTGCGCTGTAAAGTTTCTGGTTCTGAACATGTTACAAGAGCCTATAACAGTATAATTGGTTAGCCTTTATCAGGGAATACTTTCTGAATAATAGATCTGTCGGTAAATATTGTGGTTGCCCGTGGTAGTTTTTAAATATGTGCAGGACTCGCTTCTGTAGAGTAATCAGCTTATGAAAATTGCCCTGCGTGGTTGTTCCCCAGATTAGCGAGTAATAAGACATTCTGGAGTAGAAAAGCGTATAATATAGCGAGGTTCTAAGTCATTGTGGTGCCAGTGGGCTTAGTTTATAAAGACAACCTACTGCCTTACTTAACTCGGCCGCCAGTTTCGACACGTGAAGATTCCATGAGAAGGTGTCCTGAAACCAGACACCCAAAAAGTTTTGTACCTTAACCCGCTCTAGACTGACACGCACTCCGCCATTTTTGAACGCATCCTAATCGCGCAGTCTCAGCCTATCTGCAAGGAAAGTCGCGACTGCTTCTTGCACTTCACGTTGAGCCTATGGATCCTGCAGAATCGACATACCAAGATGCCAAATATCGCAATGCTCTCCAGGCAGGCCGGGTAAGTGAATAGAAACAGTGATTGGGCAATGGTTGAAAACGTGGCCAGCATTTAATTGGATGTGAGGTAGACGACATCACAAGAATGTACTAAGAGCTCGTCAGGAACAAAGACATTGTCGAAGCTGCTACAACTAAGCCTCCCGCGTCTATTGTAGCCAAACGTCTCCATGCAAATGACATCATCAGTCATGCAGTCTAAACTGCGAGATAACGCGCAGCAACTCGACAGTGTGCGTCGTTGACCGTCGCTGTTCGACGGGAGAGCGCAGACCCCTCTTGAAATCAAGAACGCAAATAAAATCCCCGATGAGCAAGAATGGATGACTTTCCAAAAAGAACAGTGAAAGTGAGGCGAAAAAGTCATTAGTCTGCGAGTGGTCAACGGGCGCATATACATTGATGGAACATGCCTTCCGCTGGCAGTAAAAGAAGTCCAGCGCACTGACCCTACCTTCTCTATAAAAGACACAACGGCTACCAAGCAAAAAGCTTCGCTTAAACACGACCACTCCCAAGCCGCGACTTCGAGAGGGACTAAACGAAAAAAAAACATTTAATAGAAAACCAGTGAAGAAACTCGCGCACATCACGACAGTTAAGAAAATTACACTCCTGCAGAAAAAGTAGGTCAGTTTTCTGACCTCAGGCAAATTGAAATGACGTGTAACCCAGCGGGTGCCGAGTGCAACCCTCCTCGCTGTTCACCTGGTCTGCCCACCTGATCTGCCCACCTGCTCACCTGATCTGCCCACGTTGTCTGGGCAGACAACGCTAGCTCGGCTGACGAAGCAACCGGACTAGCGCGAAGAATGAAGTGCTGTCAGCGTTCGCTTGTGGTTTATGTTCACTGCCGAGACCGGTGGTAACCTTATCGCTCATGTCTTTACCCGCCATTGCCGACAACATTCATGTGCGCTTTGCTTAGGTTTGCTCTTTGGGTTCTGCTAATAGTGGCCTCCTGCGCATCGAATAATGTAGTCTACCGGGCGCCGCGTCATTAACAGTGCGCAGCATCGGTGCCGCTGCCGCGTACGACTTGCGCTGGATGCAGTGAACAGTAGCGTAGCTCCCTTCGCAGCTCTGAAACGCCACTACGTAGTCCTCAGTCGCATGCCCGAAGACGACGCAGCGCTCGCACCTCGCTGTCTTCCACGCCGCCGCCAAATGGCCTGCCAGGTTTCACTTCGCACATGCTTACTACATACCTTGGTACTTTAGCATGGCTTTTCAGCCTAGAATTGTCATGAAGTGCGGTCCTTTCCAGCTGCAGAAACCGTGTTGCCGTGAACTTGCTTGGGTTGTCCGTGAATGATGTCCTTGAGCAAGCAGGGCATCGTCGGACACCTATGGATGCAGTCGCTAGACTGTGAACAAGACTACCTGAGGGCTCGCAGCGTCTGTTGGCGCACGTTGGTTTGCGACGTGCACAGCCATGATGCAGACACCTTCGTCGCATGTGCAGAGGAGCGCACGCACACGAGGTGCTGCATATGCAGCACTCCGTAAGCACCGGTAATTTCCTCGACAGCGTCTATGAAGACGTCGGGATGCAAGGCTCCTTCTGGAGCCACTGTGTTGAAACAATGCGCCTTGGGAGGCGTCAAAGGGGCCGGTTGGGGTGCTCCATTGCTGGCCGGTCCCAGGACCCGACGGCTGATGACAGGGACCCAGGGCGAGCAAGCTGACGGGCAAAGGATAACTCTGTGGCGGCGGTAGAAACAAGAGCAACGAGCACGCACGGCGGTCGCCGAACAGTATGCCTGCCGCTCAATTCTGCGCATTAATTTAAAGCCAACAACGAACTTTCGAGGTACGTTGAGCAAATAACTACAGTGATCAGGAACGTAGAATCGGCTCTGCCTGGGTGCCATCATTCGAGATAAATCTGGTCACGTATCGCACCAACAAAATATCCGCCTACACTGCCTCAGAGAGCAACTTACGAGCGCTAGCTACGGGAGCTTCATGTGTTTACATCGGTGTGTTCAGCAGACGTGGAGAACACCAAATCCAAACGTCTGTGGATGTTCCCTCTCCTGATACACACCTTTTAAGCCACGAGCAGCGCCTTCTACCTCATAGATTTAAACTACTATTACAATTTTACAGCCACCTTCGCGTTATCTGGAATATTTACTCATTATATCAGTTAATAAATTTTACGAACATGTGCATCACAGCACCATGAATCATTTGACACAATCAGGAACCCCCTGCGGGAAACGGTTCCGCGGTAATGGCTATCTGAAGGTCTTCGGAATGCACGGTTTGGGGCCGAAATGTCGTCGGTGCGGATCCCGCACAAACTTTGGGCTCCAACTGAATTATTAATTTTGTCCTCAAACATTCTCCGTCAAACGGGTGGATTTCACATATTATGCAAATGGTCGTCGCGGGGGGGTGCCACTTCAATGGCCCCTACTGGCACGTATATGACGGATCGAAATTATAAGTATCAGTTGAGGCGCTACGCACCCACTGTTGCTATATTATATAGTGCGTTCACGTGGTAACTGTTTTGGTCAATTTGACCTTCATTGCAGACAGACGCGTCCTTGAAAACCGTAAGTAGTAAGAGCTAATGCTCTTAAAAGACAACGATAAAGTCGCGTGCCGGCCGCTTCGAAGAATAAACAAGCAAACATAAAACACTTCGCATCACTGAAAAAAAAGCAAACAAAGTAGAAGAACACACGTCCAAGCGACACCGTTCGACAGTAGTATACAATGATTCGTTGATAGAACGAAGAATCCTCGCTTCCCAACTATGTTTGGTTTGATTAATGTTGGGTTGAAAACCCAACTAGTACTCAACGATGGAGACAGGTCTGCTTGAGCCGTAGTCATGTGGTCTGCCCATGTGCCCATGGGCTATCTGGAAATGACGCGACGCGGTACTCTGCAATGCACCATGTCCCACTCGTTAGTATTCAAGAATAGAGCGGAAACATAAAAAAGGAGTAGAATTTTTATTCGTACAAACTTCCTATCATTCATCAAATAAACGGTATGCTTATAAGCAAAAACGAACAGAAAAGCCATCAATACAGAATACCCAAAAGCACAATAATTTAACAAAACAATTTTCAGCATTAAAAAAGCTAGCCACTTTATTTGCGAGGCATGAAGAGGGAGAAGTGTTTTCTTTTGATTTTTTTTACTACAAGCTATATTTCCATTTTCTTCCTCGTTTCCTGCCTCTTCACGAAGTAAATATGCAGCAAGTTGCTTATGTTTGCTTTGTTTATTTGCGATTAAGCCTAAATCCCGATTTAATGACACCGTCTCTTCGATCCAAAACCTCCATACAGAACCTCCATGCCAAAACCTCCATGCCCAGCTAAATTTTAATAAGTGAAATTACGGATTTACTCTTTCTAGGGTGAGAATCCTCTGAGTGAAGCATTTTTTCGCGGCGATGTTCGTAGCTGCGTTTGTCGAGAGGGGGAGCTTAAAACATAATTCATATATTCTGAGGCAGTGAATAAGTAAGCGCGCTCGAACACTCAGCGCAGCAATCTTTAAACAGAGAACTCTTAAACTGCGGTATGAGCTTCTGACAGCATCTTGAAACTTTGCATTGAACTACGGTCGGCTCCAGGTAGTAACATCGTGCCATGTATCATAATTATAGGTTTAAGCTGTGTAAGAAACAGCCCAAGCAGCACAGGTAGTCAGCCCAATATTGCAATAGGATGGTTTGACTATAGTCCTTTGCGGGGCCGGCCTTTGCCAATATATTTCCGGTATCGGGCCGATTACAAGTGCTGCTTGAGAGTGTAGGGAGCGCTGTTTCCATTGAGAGCCACGCTTTTTGTACCTTGCTATCTAAATTGATGGAGTTGAAAAATATCATTGGCGTAAAGTTGACTGTGTTTCTAGCTACGCGAAAGTACTTATACGCTTAAAAGTTTAAACGCCTACTGTATCTAATTGTCAATGTTAATGTGTAGAATGATTAAATGAACTGAAAGAAAAGAGTGCAGAACTGTCTGTCTGTCTGTCTGTCTGTCTGTCTGTCTGTCTGTCTGTCTGTCTGTCTGTCTGTCTGTCTGTCTGTCTGTCTGTCTGTCTGTCTGTCTGTCTGTCTGTCTGTCTGTCTGTCTGTCTGTCTGTCTGTCTGTCTGTCTGTCTGTCTGTCTGTCTGTCTGTCTGTCTGTCTGTCTGTCTGTCTGTCTGTCTGTCTGTCTGTCTGTCTGTCTGTCTGTCTGTCTGTCTGTCTGTCTGTCTGTCTGTCTGTCTGTCTGTCTGTCTGTCTGTCTGTCTGTCTGTCTGTCTGTCTGTCTGTCTGTTGCCAGTTAGAAAGAAAAGGAAAGTGCACAGGCCTGCCCACTGGCTCAAGCCGAGCCACAATCGCTACCACGTGCAGATAGTAGGAGAGTTCAAAGATGGGATAGAAAGAGAGGATAGAAAAGACGCGCGGTGTAATGACCCAGGCCGATCCTGGAGGCAGTGCAATACCGGGCCAACCGGTGGCGGAAGTGAAGCAACTTTCAAGCATTCTGCCACATTTAAAAAAAAAATCCAATTGGGACCCGTATGCATGCAAACGCGGCTATAGATAGTAGCAGCCCATGTTAGCGTGCTTTCGCTTTCGCTTACTGAATTCTCTTCTTCAAGCTACAGCATTGCTAAAGCCTCTTAATCACCATTTTCAGAAAAATCTTGCCCCATTAGCTTCTAGGCTGGATAATGAGAATAAAGGGTTGTTATTTTTAATATAATCCATCTTTTTCCCTGCTCCTAGACTGCTCTCATTGTCGTAGACAACGCCACTCGACCTTGCACGCATCAATGGGCATCAAGTGGTAAATTTGTTGATCTCCGGTTCTTTCTGGTCAAACTACACACGCGCTTCAGTCACACCGTATCCTTTAGCGAAATACCTACTACACTAACTTAGCATGGCATTTTGGCGATGGCTGGGTGATCTTAGGCGTCAGGCAAAGGAGTTGATCAGGTATGTTGTGGTGTCAGTTGCAAGAGGCTTTAACAGGACACCGTGGCATGCAAAGGATTACGCGCAGTGTTTGATCAGATGCCCGTGCAGATGACGCGGAAGCTTTCGATGCTGCTCTTTTTTCCTACGGTAATTACTTCTGACAAAATGTGAAAGTCCCAACAGATTGAAATCCCGTTTAGCCAAATATTGCAGCAAAAGACAAGCACTGCATTGTGCACATACATGCCAAATTTATTTATGGTGCGACATAAGTAACTAAAGGAATGCTACAAGCGGTTATCTGCATGAATTAAATACCTTGTGGTAAAGTTAATATAGCTGTAGAAATTTACCTATTTTCAGCAAAGCCGTGTTGTTGAGGGCTAATAATGTAACTCTCTTGAAGAAATTTTTACCATGTGGCGCGATCGGCTTTCTAAGGATGTTCTCTGTACAGTATTGCAGATATATGCCAGTAACTGCGTGGTTGGTTTGGATTTCCTGCTTTATATAAGGAAAATACTTTTGCAAGTTTGAGTATGTCTGGGCTGCACTTATTATCTAGGGAGTGGTTGAGAAAGTGGCGGATTTAAAGACAGGGGTTAACGATGTTACTTTTTTGATTACCCTTCTCTAAATGCAATCAAGACAACATGGAATTCCGGCAACCCACAGAGGCACCGCGAATGGACCAGGAAGGCACACACTTCTTCATTGAGGACATTCGGCGCCATGTGATACCAGAGTGCTGTCTTCCAAGATACGGCTTCATCCATAGAAAGCATGATGAGCTTCCATCGGACTTCAATGATCGCTTGACGCTCAATAGGGAAATTGATGCGCAAGCCGGAATCGCACGTACATACATTACTTCAGGACTAGGAAGGTAGCAGGAGAAGCACTGTTTTTGCCAAGACGAACCATGCTGCAGAAAGCGTGGAACCAGGCTGGCGGTGGAGCGGCAATGTTGCAGTCACCAATTATCGCTGGCAGCGACAATAACCTGACCGACGAGAATATGCGCCATCGCAATCCTACTCTTGAATATTATGATCCTCTTCACAGGGTGATAAGTTGCAAATGCAGCCTTGTTAGGCCCGGCAAAGGTGACACATTCATTGTCAGAACGTTCATTTTGCGAGCTGGTAGATTCTTATTGGTCCACTACTATCACTAGCGTCCAATGATAGCATGCAAACACCCCAGCTGGCTATTTCAATAAGCAAGGCGTGAAAAATGTTAGAAGGCATTAAAATGCTCTCCTTACTTTTGTCCGCACCTGCATGTCGGTTAAAATTGCTCTTGCGGTGCAGCTTCTTGATGCCGCAGTAAAGTGGCTTCTAGTGGTGCGCATTGGGGGACCATTCCAAATAATCGTCACTTTCTTCAACTGAGCCTACAACGATGCATTGAAAACAGAGTGGGCCGCTCCTGTGTCCACCAAAGAAGTTACCGCGTTACCGTATATAGAGACTTGCATAAGAAGTACTTTGATTTGGGCTAGTTGGTTCATATCTTGAAAGAAGTTAGGACGGCGCTAAAACGACAGACAAAAAGGCACGAACACAACAGGGAGTTGCAACGGAGTTGCAAGTTGGCGCCCGTCCTGTTGTGTTCGTGCCTTTTTGTCTTTGTCGTTTTAGCGCCGTCCTAACTTATTTCAAGAGACTTGCATGTCAGTTGTTCGTCTCCTTTAACTTCAAGTTCGATTTGGAGTTCGGTCTCAGCTTAGTCGTGCGCTGTAATCACAACTGGAACCCGCCATTCTAATTTAGCTTGGCTACGCATTCATTTCCAAGCCGGCCCGCATAGCTTTCGAGCAGTTTTCTGATCTACGTGAGCGTACTGTGTGCGGAATCTTCATGCGGCCTGGTCGGTAGATGATCTTCGTCGCTCCGCTGTTGAGAAACCTGAACTCTTAAGCTTACTGTCTGAAGTTTCCCCTACGCGAGCTAGGGTTCCTTGCGCACATGGTCTCTGCGCAGTTTCGGCTTGATAATACGAAGTGCGATTTTGGCTACAATGGTGAAAGCTGCAGGCGGTCAGTCCATACTCCTCTTGACGGAGGTAGTTGCCAATTGCCAATGGACGCTGGCCGGAGCGCAGCCGTGGTTCTTAGAAGGAACGCCATGGAGACTGATACATTGTTACGAGCAATGACGAAAGATGCGGCCGACCTCACCTAAGTGAAAAACACACTCGAAGGTTGTCATAGGTTTTCCTTGCGTCGCACATCCTGAAGCTAGAGCGTCGGTCGTGGGCTGGGCGGGCGAGGGCTAGGACATCGTTCTAGCGCCGCAGGCTGGTGCTGTAGACGGCTTGATGTGTCTCATCGAGGCCCTAGACTGCGTATGCAGCAGCGAATGTAATGGCCAGCGCTGCTTCCGTAGTGTTCACTGCTGCTGAGGTTTCCAGTGCACGCTGCACCTCTTAACACACGACGTCGGCAAAGTTGGTACTTCAGGCTGAGGAGAAAGCTGCATGGCAGCAGGCAGCGCAGCGCTCCCAAGCAATCTCGCGGATCAGATGCCACATATCTCCGCTTGTAACTGTGCTGTCCGAGTGGCTTGCAGATACTGCTTTAAGTGGGGATTAGGAGCCGAATTTGGGGCGGTGGGGGTTGTTAAGATGTAGGGGTGTTAGAGTTATAGAGAACATAAGTGGATATTCCTTTCTTGGCTTACCTTCCGGAGTAGTGTTTGGTTATGTATGACGGCTGACAGAGCATTGTGGTGGCGCGGTAATGTGACACAATGATACATATCCAGAAATCCTTGTATTTATGCTTCTCAAATTTGAAACCCCACGTTTAAAAAATAGGCAAAATGTTGCAGTGCGCCGCACTAAAATTTTTCACTTTGTATTCCGGCTCTCCTCATCTATATTTTGCAAAAAGCATTTTTGGAACGTACCAAAAGAAAATGGCATTCTAGTTGAAACATCTTACATAGAAATAATTCTAGCGAGAACAAGATCCGGGACATTGGAATTATATGTGCGCTCGTTCCGCACTGTGTATTGCAGCTCGTGCGAGCGTACCCCTTCCCCTTCATAGTCATCTGTGAATCACGCGTCGAGGAAACTTTCCGACTCAATGGATACTATTTCCATCATTCACAACGACCAGATAACGTCAGCAGATTGCTGATAGGCTTTCGCAAGGATATCCCGGCCTCACCGGTTGATGTCCCGCCTCACACCGACAATGAATACGTATGCGCTGTCACAGTTATTGCCGGACAACAGTACACTCTGATTGGAGTATATCTTGAGCCAGGCACGCCATTTGATGCTTTGAGACTTGAAGACTTGGTAGCAAGGACGCCCTCTCCGCATATTATTTGCGGAGACTTCAATGCTCATAATGAAATTTGGGGCAGCTCACATACATGTGCCCGAGGTGCCAAGCTTGCAAAACTTCTCTCCAAGCATTCAGTTCAGCCATTAAATGACGGCAGCATCACCTACCTCCGAGGCCCGACGACTACCATCAGCATCGACGTTACATTTGTCACAAGTTCATTCGCCCACAACTTTGGCTGGTGCACTGATTTGGAGACACGTGGAGGCGACCATTACCCAATCCTCATATCGGCTTTCCATGCGCAGAGGAACCCAAAGAAATTCCTTATAAAATCTACAGACTGGGACGCATACAAGGACGCTGTAAGCAGAGGAGTTACTGCGGCAACTCGCAATGAGGAATTAGCATCGACAATTGCGTATTGCCTGAGGGCGAGTACACAACTTACAGCTAAAAATGATAACCTACCTTCAAATGATGACACGTTCCAAAGGCTTTGCGCTATACGCAGGTGAGCTGAAAGGAAAGCTCTGCGCACAAAAACCTCGATGACCTACTTGCATGCCGACGGGCACAACGTCACATTAAACGCTACATGGATAAACTCAGTCGGCAAAAGTGGCGTGACTTTTGTTCTACGCTGGATGTGCGCAAACCGGTAACCAATATTTGGCGGATAGTTAGAGGTATGCGCACGCCACTTCAACAACTCCACCCCTTCGCTGCACTCTCCCTTCACGAACAAAAATCTATCAAAGAAGTCTCAAAAGAATACTGCAAGCTGCTGTCGGCAGGGTCAGGGCATTCGACACTCTCCGCAGATTGTCAAACAGGCATCCCAAAGGCGGCAGTGCCAGCGTTAGACCTGCCTTTCACACTGGAAGAACTATCCACAGCTATCGCGGAGACAAACAGGCACACGTCTCCGGGTCATGATGAGGTGACCTATGACGCCATTGCAAAGCTAACCCACACCTCCCGTCTTCGACTCCTGGAGTATTACAATTCTTCCTGGATGGCTGGTGAGGTCCCCACGGAATGGAAGCTGGCGAAAATTGTGCCCGTTTTGAAATCCTGTAAGCAGCCAACAAGCTACGCATCATTCCGGCCCATTGCCCTACTGAGCTGCGTAGGTAAGCTCATAGAGCACATGATCTGCAAGCGCATAACTTGGTTCCTAGAAAGCCGAAATGAGTTCCCCCAAGAAATGAACGGGTTCCGTCAAAACAGGTCTGCGACTGACAATATCATCGCCCTCGTCTCATCAATTGAGGAGTACCTTCCTGCTGGGTACATCCCAACAGCCGTTTTCCTAGACATCAAGGCAGCTTTTGACTCCGTCTTTCACCATGCAATTCTCGCAGCCTTTGGCAGTCTTGGCCTTGGAGGAAGGCTATACAAGTGGATTGGGCATTATTTAAAAGAACGACAAAATTTTATTACCACTCCAAACGGTCCAACACGCTTTCACGCAGTGGAGAGGGGCGTACCACAGGGAGCGGTGCTCAGCCCTCTCCTATTCAATATTGTCCTTATTCACATAAGAAGACACCTTCCGCGAGGGGTCCGCATAACAATTTATGCTGATGATATCTGCATCTGGACCGCGTCACGTTCGCGCTATATTACCCAGCAACGTCTTCAGAGAGCACAATTGCACATTTCGATGTACCTGGTTTCCAGAGGTCTTCGTCTCTCGCCAGAAAAGAGTGTTGCAATGGCGTTTACAAGAAAAACGATGACCCGATATCCGCTGCTCCTAGGCGGATGATCGCTGCCATATGTACGATCTCAGTGATTCCTGGGTGTTGTAATCGACTATAATCTGTCATGGTCACCTCAGATCAAAAAACTCCGTGCGATGATTACTGCAGCATCGCAAGTGTTCAGGTTTATGGCGGGAACAAGGTGGGGTAGCAACTGCCGATCAATGCTTCTGCTTGAAAAAGCCTACGTTGAAGGAACCTTGCGCTACTGTCTACCAGTGCTTCAAAGATTATCTACATCAAGCAATAAGACTCTCAATGCCGCACGGAACAACTGCCTGCGAATATGTCTTGGCCTCCCAAAGGGTTCCTCTGCATCAGGAACAGTAGCGAAGGCAGGATGTCTCCCACTAGAGGTAATTGCCGCCCAGGAAACTATGCGTACCCATCTCCGCCATGTCCTGCAAGGGAAGAAGCACTTCCTACACCGTGTCCACCTAACTCACAGCAACTCTAGCTTTGGCCAGGCAGTGCAGCTCCTGCCCCTTCCTACTATTAATCAGCCTCAGAAACTACTACCTCTGGCCTTTCCTCCATGGACACTCTCTCCTCTAAAGGTGAAGAAGTCTGTTCCAGGTGTGAATGCAAAGAGCCGCATGCCACAGGCAGCACTTCTGCAAGCTACTCTCGCCTACTTAATTGAAGAATATACGCAGCACACCCATATCTTCACCGATGGTTCAACTACTAAAGAAACTTCTTCTTGTGGCCTTTATGTGCCCTCAACAGGCCATGCCCTTTCTTACCGGCTGCAGCGGAGGACCTCCTCTACAACAGCTGAGCTTCACGGCATTAAGGAAGCTGTTTCTTACATCCTGCGCCGAACCGCCGGCCGTTGGGTTATCTTCACCGATTCAAAAGCATCTCTGCAGATCCTGGCCAACCTGCTGAAGAAAACGAATCACCAGCCAGTTTCCCTGGACATTGGGTATATCCATCATTTAGCTATTGCCGCAGGCCACTGCATAACATTTCAGTGGGTACCTGCTCACTGTGGCATTATGGCTAATGAAAAAGCAGATGAAGCGGCCCGTAAGGGCCATCAACATCAGAGATACATTCGAAGTTTTCTCACGAAATCTGATGCGTCCCAAATGGCTAAACGTTTTGCGTACGAAGAAACGTATCGGCTTTGGAGTTTGCCGACACATCAGTACCAATTTCTTCACTCAATCGACCCACATCTTAGATCAAGACTCTCACCCAGAATTCCTCGACAACTCGAAACACTTTATCACCGACTTCGTCTGAATGCTGCATATACAAATGGCCTGCGATACCGTTTTGGACAAATGAACAGTCCGCATTGTGACAACTGTGCTTCGATAGAAACTGTGGAACATATCCTGCTTGAGTGCCCTGCGTATGCTAACGAGCGTGCGTACTATGAACATTGCATGCAGAAGCTCTGCCCAGTGCCCCTAACAATGGACAAAGTTTTAGGCCCCTTAGCCTGCTTCAGGCAACAGAGACTTGCAATGAACTTTCTTTTTACATATTTAAAAGACATTGGACATCTCGATAAGCTCTAAATTCACTTGCAGGTTACCTTCATGCATTCTTCTTGCAGTGAACTTCGTCAGCCCATTCGTCGGACTATGCACTCCATCATTCCATAGGTTACATCAATACTCGCCACTGCATCCTTAGTACCCATTTCATGCCTGCATTTTATCTTCGTTTTTTTCTCACCTCTTCCACGCTGCTCTCCTTCACTCTTTATCTCCCAAATTCCCCTCCCTACGCAGAGTAGCATGCCAGCGATATTGAAACGCCGGCTAAATTCTCTGTTTCTTCATTAAAGAGTCTCTCTCTCTCTCTCATGCCACAAGCAGGTGCACGTGTACGTGCACCGTGTACGTGACGTGTGACGAAGCAAAAGTAATCACAACGTTAACAGGCGAAAGGAAGGAAAGGGAGTGAGTCGTTTCATAAGCGAAGGTTAAGCATAACCATAGGTCTGGGGAAGGCCAGTACGCGGCGGCGTACAAGTGCCTCACTCTGCATAGCTCGTCTTCAAGTAGGAAGGGCGCTCACCCGTGATCATACGACTACGCCTACCTGGGAATAGATCTTGGAACTTACTTGTGCCTCCTCTATCATCATCAGGACGAACGAGCACTCGTAAGACGGCCCAACTATTTCGAAACGTTTGGAAAACGTAGCGAGGAAGGTGAAGATAACTGCAGTCAGACGCAGAGACGAAGACTAAATCATGATTGAGAACACCGGAAGCGACAACAAAAAATACCATGAGCAGAGAACAGTCGGATCGGCGACAGTAAGAATGATATTGTGAAAGCAGAGGAGCTGCGGTTCCCTGAGCCACAAAATATGCCACACCAAGAGGAATGGGCATGGAATAGAGTTGATGTCAAAACACAATGAGAGCGCAAGAAAATCGCCAAATAAAGAAGGGTGCCATCACTGTGAGCCCCTGAGTTGTTGGAAAATGGCAGCAGAAATGTACACTATGTTGAAGGCAAGATTTATCGAAGATGTCAGCTTCCTCCTGCTGTCAGCGAGGTGTGTCAGAAACCCACACAAATAAGTCGGTTGACCTCGCGCCGCGGATGAACACTGCCGAGCTACCTTTCATTCGGAAGCTCAATAAAGGTAATGACTGCCAATTACACTTGAAAGTGTAATTGGAAACGTGCGTGAAGATCTAAACGTGAAGAATGAACCGCACAGAAAAATAAAACGCATAGTGTACTGGCCCCTAATGACAGTGGCAGTATGGTAATCTGCAAAATGAAGCTGGTAATACTCTTGTTTGGGCGAGTTGGTTCATCTTCCAACGGGTACGTACTTGCGCGAAGAAAACGGGACACAACAAAAAAACACACACATGCATAGAGGCATGTGCAGGAAATGAACCTCTCCAAGCACTCGCGTGGCCGCAGGTATCTGAGTGAAACGCAGAGACAAATAGCAAATCAAACAGCTCAATTCAACGAGAGTCGCAAAAGTGACTTTCTCATCTAGCCATTTCAGAACACAAATCAGAGAGATTTAGTAGCCGTTGCAAGCGCTTATTTCTCACTGCACACAAGCAAGAAGACACGACGGTCCCCGAAAAGCGGAATGCACGCGTAGACAAAACCTGCAGCTCGTATGGAAAGTAAATAAGAACGAGATGTCGTTAGGTAAAACGCGTAAATTGTTCTTAACTTTCTCTTACAGGGGAAACCGGAAGCACACCTTGAGAGAAATAGTCAAACGCAGCCACAGTTAACAATGACGCGCTATTTCATACATTAGACACGCTGTAGGCAACAACTCTTTTTTCGCGCCTTTTTTTATTGGAATTTTCTTGCCTACGGCACATTTCGTGTTCGATAGATAGCGGGGGCAAAATTGATAGACGTCATTTTCAGCCTGCGTTGAGTCTGTTCTAGTGAAATTAATTTTAGGAAGAGTAATTTTTATTCGATTTCCTTTAATATTGGTGTCGTATGTCTTGACACGCGCTGTTGGCGTACCGACGTCAAAGTTCTCACTTTTAACTTGTCACATTTATTGAAGAGGCAATAAAAAAGGAGACATTATTATAGCAGAAAATCTTTTTATGACCTCCAATTCTGGTATTTTTCTGGATAACAAGAGTGCCCGCTTGTGTTCTGTCCCGGCTGTCGCAGGTCGTTGATGCAAAAGATGAGAAAAGATGAACAATAGCCGGTGCCAAGCAGCAAGGGCGTGAGATTCAACCGAGCGAAGCTGGACGAGACACCTGCGAAACCACTACGCCTGCAGCTGCGCCTGACGAGCGCGGCTGGGATAAAGCAAGGAACACTGAGCCTCCTGTTTACAGGTCACAAAGGGGAAAGGTATATGGTCGTGGTGAAGGAGTGCGACCGATATCTTACCCAGGTGGAAGAAGCTCATCTTCCTGGCCAATTGTCTAGAGATAGGGGTGATATTCCGCCAAAATTTTAAACTTTATATTGCAGGGATCTCGTTGTAGACTGTCATGCTCACTGCCGAACACAAGCTCTTCTCGCTGCCCTACGATCGTCGGTAAACATGCAGACGTCTGCCTAGGGCCGGTGGCAACCACCGCGAAGGAGTCTGATGCGTCGCACTACAGTGGTTGCACCGATAGATAGAAGCGCGGGTATGAAACCCAGTTCGGAAATTGGAGCCGGACTGTGGACAGAGAAAAACAGCCACGGGGTCTCCATCAATCGCCACGTAGCGAGCCCTGTTGTAAGAAAGCTCAATGCATGCAGCCACTGTGCCCAACCCTTGTATTATGCTGTAAATAATGTATACAAAACTAATGGTCCTTGCCTTCGCCGTTGTCTTTCCTCGGCTGGTGTCACCTGCGTTGAAGCAAGGCCGACTGTTAAAAACCTCGTTCTAACTGTGATCATGATCTCAACGTTGCCATACTGCCAACAAATGTGGGATGCCCAACAGGATTATAGGTTACAACGATGAGTGGTTAGTGCCAACCCCTGTCTGGCTGCCTGAGATCCACCGTTCCGCCAAATCCCGGTGCATCAGTTGTGCTGCCATGGATGATGTCAATCATTTCTCTTGGAGTGCTCATGTTTTGTGAACAGCGTAATACACTAATACACGTTTCAACCAATATGTGACCAAATGCCTTTTAAACTTGGGGCGCTGTGCATGAGGTAATAGTAAATTGTGGACGTGTTTATGTGAAGCAAACGGAGTGCGTTCTTATTTGAAGGACAGGGCAAGCGAGCATGAATTCCAGGATCCTGGAAACAGCACGAATTTCTCTTTGCAGCCCAGAACCTGCTAGCGTGAATCCGGTCTCCTCTTTCGTTGTACTTAGGTAGATTTCAGCGCCTCGCTTTGCCCTATTGGGGAGAGTTTTTCAAGTATTGATGATCAGCAGCACCAGGTGTTGCACATATGCAAGCACGGCATCTGCTCCAGCACAAATTAAGGAGGTTAAATTCTTGATTAAAATTTTAAAGCTTTATTTGACCGACGTATTTTTGAATTTTGTTAGCGATGCTATCACTTGGACTTCCTTCAGGTAATTTATAGCGGCCACACCTTTTCCCCCAGTAACGGTTGGTTAGAAGGGAAAGCGACGCGGTAACGAAAACGATACGCTGTGTCTGCGTTAGTATTTATAATAAAGAAAAAACGTCATGAACGTTATTGTGATAGAAACTATGCAGCTACTTCAAATCATACCTTTGGAGAACTTTGAAAAGTTATAATGATAGAGCAGCAGCTAGAGCAGCAGCAGCTAGACTATAAGCTTGGTTTAATGCGTGCTGCTGCTCTCGCAGCAGCACGCAATAAAACTGGTGGGGATTATTACCTCTCAATCTAGCACACAAACAGGTAGCACTAGCTAATGATGTGTATAACTGGAAAATGACTTGAACGTACAAATACTAATAAGTAGAGACAAAGTGAAATCATGTACGATACTAACCGCCTGGGGTAGCTCCGTTGTCATGGTGCTCGGCTCTTAACCCGAAAGACGAGCGTTCGATCCCGGCCGCGGCCGTCGCATTTCGATGGGGGCCAAATGCTAGAGGACCGTGTACTGTGCAAAGTGAGTGCAAGTTAAAGAAACCCAGGTGTTAGAAATTACCGGAGCCCTCCACTGCGGCTTCCTTCATAGCCTGATTCGTTTTGGAATGTTAAACTCTATAAACGAAACCAAACCAAACGATAAACGAGATTCCTTTATGAAATATCCATACGGACAAAGCTAGCGTCATTTCGACGAAACTTGCACTTGCAGAATGGAGTATCAATAAACATAGTCTTCGTATTCACTTCAGACATTCCAGGTACTTCGTGCTCACAAAGAATAAGAATGATGTGATGATTTTTGGGAAATTGCAAGAGTTTTTAATGCCTTGTTTCTTTTGCAAAGGTCCAAAGATGTTGATAAAACATTTCCTGCAATCAATCTAGGGTTCTCTTTCTAAAAAAAGCGTACCTTTCCGGTCTCATTCGATAGAAAGTGCGGAAACACACCGTTTTCTGTTAACTTAGACGTATATATGAAGATTTGTAGAACATCAGCATGATGTTTGAGCACAAGCTCAAATTTATTCCCTTCGTTCCGGACATCGTGGTCTGGGTAGCCCCTATATCCGAAATTGAATAAACAGCAGTGCTACAGCAGGCACCGCATAGCACGTGGTCAAACATTACGTACAGTACCAAGTTATGTACCCTAAAATGGTGTCATCAGGCATGTCCACTAAACATGTTCTTGTTTTGCCTTCATTTGCCAGGTAAACATGTTCTGCAATAAAAGTGATGTAGACGAAGAAAAAAATTCGTTGATTGGAAAATATCTCCTAACTGCGGGAAGGCGAAAGCCGTTTGCGACTCAATGCACTGACTTGAATTTGCCGCGCTTGGATTCATTTAACGACAGAAGAGAACAGCAGCTGGCGCGAGCGTGGCAGGGAGGTCACGTGACCTTGTCATGTCACGTGGTCTTAAGTTCACGTGACCACGTAACCTAAAATGTAACGGACGGACGCGAGTATCGCCGATTAAAGCTACCGCCTTAATAAACAAGATTTTGAAGAGGTTACATTTCTGGGCAATGAAAGTAGGTTCTATGGAATAAAATGATTTCTTTTGCTTGCATTGCATGCATTACATTTAAGCTCCTAAAGATGATTCCTTTACGACAAAGTGAGCATACGCTGCTGAAAAGTGCAAATATATAAGATGGACAAAAGTAACAGGTTAGTGTGGTTGGTCCGCCATATATTTGATAAATGATGTGCATAGACAGAACAAATGACTGTGCAACGATAAAAAACACAGGCACCGAATTGTCATCATTGTTTCATTTCGAGGCGTTAGACGCTCAGGGCATAACAATGCTTGTTAAAATGGGTGCACTTTCTAGGAGGGAAGTATTTACGAATAAGATTTTAGACCGGCTTGTATCTACACTTTTTCAGCATTGAAAAGCTCGCTGTCCGTGCCGCCTTCCTTGAAAATGCAAACATTAAAATAAATGTGTTTGTTGACTACCTGCTCTCCCTTTCTTCAGCTGTTATTGCGTTAATTAGCAGAAGGGCGATGAAATCACGTGGTGGGGACTATATTTCGTGTGCCGTCTCTTGTTCCCTGCGTGTAGAGAGATGAGTGGATGCCCAGGAGCGGCATATATTCTGCAAATTAATTTGTTGTACTGGAGTTGCTGTATTTCTGCATGCATTGCTATACAAATTTAGTTCAAACAACTGTAGCAGTCATTTAAAGAGTGGCAAAAATCCGGTAATAGTATACACAAAACCGCTTCTCGGCAAAACCTCTCCTCTAGCGCTTTTTCCTATTTTTAAGTGCTTCGTTTCACTGCACTATTCGCCTGTAGCCGCTATTTGAGAGCTTTTGTTGAACATTGCGCTGACGTGGCTGTACGCTTTTTCTATTTTATCAAAAATTTTTCCGCCGGGACAGAACAACTGGGGAGGCAGCCTTGGCATTGATAAAGAAGGATCTTTAAAGCGTTTTTGTTCTGATCTAAAGGTCAGACTTTGAGGCTATACCAGGTGTGTGAAGGCTGCCCACCACTAATTTTTTTAAATATTGATTTTGAGTGAGCAGTATGCATTTTTGTAGTAAAATGATACCCCTGTTGGCGCACACGAGAAACCGATGAACCGTTTGAACAAGAAGCTGGTTATCTAAATTGTGATACTTAGCTTTTTAACTGTTAAGGGTTAGGTGCCTGGTTGTACTAAGAGATTTGTATCTCGCTGCAGAATTTCAAAAGCACAATTTCTGATGATGCTCTGACTCAACGAAGTTTGGCCATTTCTCGTGCAAATCGAAAATCCAGCCCCTTGGTAAGTGGTAAGCGACGTTTATCAAACCCTGTCATTCCGGAGTGGGTGCGCCCAGTCTAGTTCTTCTGTGTTTTTTAGTGCTGTATAGGTCTCTTCGGGAAATGGCAGATGATGTACTAGTTAGTACATGTAAGGCAGAAAGTCTGATAATTGAGCTGGAGGGCCTAGGGCTTGAAGCTTTTTCAATATTTAATACAGACAAAGTAAATCAAGGTCGACTGCGTAGAAAGTCGACGACACACATCCGTAATATTCTTGAATATGCTTGAGAATTCTGGAATTCTGCCAGCGCAGTGAAATTCAGAAATTTCAGTCTGTGCAGCGGAAAGATCTAATATTTAGCTGCCTCCGCTACGATTATCAATTTCTTGTCTGGTGTCTAAACTTAGGTGCACTCTCACCGCGCCGAAAACCGAACGCTTGAAGCTTCTCCATCTATAGTGCATTATGTCGCTACCTTTCTGAAGGCAATCACATCTTGTTTTCTACACCATCTACAACTAGGGGTCATCGCAAACCAAATATTCAGCATTTTTCTGCATGTACTTACGCGTTCAAACAGAGCTTTTTCTCCGTTTGAGAAGACTACGGACTATTTAAGTAGCAATATTCGTTTACCATCATGTGCACTCTCACCGCGCTGAAAACCGAACGCTTGAAGCTTCTCCATCTATAGTGCATTATGTCGCTACCTCTCTGAAGGCAATCACATCTTGTTTTCTACACCATCTACAACTAGGGGCCATCACAAATCAAATATTCAGCGTTTTTCTGCATGTACTTACGCGTTCAAACAGAGCTTTTTCTCCGTTTGAGAAGACTACGAACTATTTAAGTAGCAATATTCGTTTACCATCATTTGCAATATTCGTTTACCATTGCTCTGCAATTCACTTGTTTTAAGATGCTGTGATTTCTTATATGTTCAGATTTTTGTGTTGGTGACGTGATTTTCGTACGCGAAACGGCCTATTGTGCTGTATTTTCATGTAGCCTATTCCTGCTATAGCCCTGGAATGGGGTTGAAGCTTTTCAGGCAAATAAACAAATTCACTATAGCGGAATGTTACTGGTGCCTCACCGAGATGAGTATCGCTGGCACACGTGCTGAAGCTGCTTCCTCAAGATACTCCTCGGGAAAATCACCCCGATTGTAAATGACGTAAGTGCTTGAAATAACAGCGAGATGACCTCTATTTTATTTGTTCGCTTTTCACAAGCTACGCAGTAGTGACCTTTAAAAGGCACAGAACACCAGTTTCGACCAAAATCGGCATAAATTTGTAGGCTTCCCAACCAGCCTTCATCATCAGCAAAAATCGAGACTCTTTTCTTCAGGTTACTTGCTTCACCATCATACACTAACACTGGGGAAGGGTACGAAGAGGGTTACAAAAGAAAAGGCTGTGGGTCCGTCGCCATCAATGCCTCATCTCATTTGAGGCCTGTGCGCGGGCGAGTGAGTCAGCGTACGTTGTGCCCGTACATGAATATTTCGCAGTCTTTTAATATAGTGGCACTGATATCATTGGGAACTCCTTCAAATTAGCAGTATGTTAGCAGGGGCTGTTAGCACAATTAATATCAGTAGAAATCTATAGTCCGCATTTTGGGTGGTTTCCTTCGCAAAGTCGAGAAAGCATGCGTTTCCTCAATAATGATGTGTAGTCCAGTATCCTAAGGAATTTTAGAGGTTAGAGTTCAGAGCTCTATGGCATGCACGGACGTGCTGACTGCCTTGAAAATTCTATTTTAACAAACTGAGGCAAGCACACAGATGCAAAGAATAATTGATCATGGCGTAAAGATATGATGTGGTGAATACTGCCGAATTTGGCTGATGATATAAGCAGCCTCTTGTATCATTCATCGATCATTTTCACACTTCCACTACATGTATGTTTGCGTCAAAATATGCATTTTCGTGTCGCAATTTTCGGCACACTCTCCGCAGTTCATGTCCTCTGCGTTCCAATGGCTCGCGCTGAACTTTTGCCGGATATTATCTTTAAGCATTGTTCCCTGAGTTGAGGAGCTCAGCCAAGAAAAATAGCAAGATTTTTTTCAAGCCGCGGCAGATGTTTAGGCACATCTGAATTTCCTTAAAGGGCTTATCTGAGAACTAATATTGCGCTCTTGTGCAGATAGTAACCAGCGCCTTCCGACAGCGCCAGAGCACCGCAGGAGGCGTGGCGATCATTCTTTCCGCGATGTTGAGGCGTGACCGCAGCTCTGTATTTTGAATTTTTTTCTTTCGTGGTGTTTCCATGAGTCTCTCTCCACAGTTGCTGTCGTACGCTGCAACGGGTACTCGCGGTAGCTGTGAAACACGCGGGGTTGAAACGTACACAAGTTCAGTTGTGCTTCTTTATTTTTATTTTTCTGCGAACAAGGGGCGTGATACGCTGGCGTTCATATTTGCCGAGAACGGGATGATCTGCGTGGCGCGCCGCCTAAAGGACTTAACAGCGCAGAAAGAAATGACAAAGCCATGATAATAGTCGCAACTCGTGCTGTGGAGTGAAACGCAGAAAAGTGCGCGTTTGTTCTCTTTCTGCCAATATCGGCTTCGTTTTCTTCGCTGTTGTCATGAAGAAAATGCAATATTCGTAGCTATTGCAGCGCATGCTCAGGCATAAAGAAAACCATTCCACCCGCCTGGTCATTTTCCTTTTATTTATTTTGTGGGCTTATTTAAATCTAGAAATGCCGCCCCTTTTATTTCCTCATCGCACACATTTTATAAAATGGCGTTTTCTAAACACCTCGGAAGGCGTTTCGTTGGGTGCAACCACACTTCCAATAGCAGAGCTAGACACGATAGTTCAGAAAAGTATCTTCGATAGCGATACGCGATGCCCTGAAAAATTGTTTTTTCTATATCGATGCAAGATGCATATATGAATTGGATTTCGATTCAGATACTCGTTACTCATCTTCGATGTTTTCATATATTCTTGATATTGATTATGAAGCTATTAACAAAGTTAATTTCTGCACTGTTTCTACAATAGTTAGTGGTTACAAAATAGCAAAGTGTTTTCAAAGCGCTTAAACTAGGTCGACTGCATTAATTTATTTTCTCTGCAATCTCTTCAACGTCAACCGTCGCCGCTACTGATTTCGATTAACTATAAGCATTGGACTAAAGACATTTTTAAGTTAGAACAAAAGAAAAGGTAAATGAGGGGCCAGGTTGAGAGACTCACAAAATATACATTTTTAAAGCGGATGCTCTTACCCCGAACATCTGTTTGCATCTTTGACCACACAACTACAATTGTATTAGCCTTAATGTGTTTCTGATGTTCTTCATTCGTTACATGCAGTATTCGCCTCTGTCTTTGCCCTGTAGTGAAAAGTGCCAGCTCCCGGGCTTGAAAAAGCCGATAAGCTATTTTCGGCAGCGGGTTTAGCAGACGATTTAAGTTGAACGTTTTTTGCGCAATACTTGAAAGATAGAAAGTTAAGGTTTATTAGGGGAATAATTATGAAATGAAATGTGAAATGTAGAATTATATAAAAAAAGGGTATTTCGCATCTCTTCAGTTATAAAGTTACACTTACTTAAATGTCTTCACCAACAGCACTGGCTGAAACCGCCGGTTAGAAACAGCCTCACGATTCAGCCTTGACATAAATGAAGCAAATAAAAACTGCTTCTCCAAAGGAGCACATAGGCACGTTGCAGTGATGACTTGATGAAGGCGCTTTTGACCAACGATGACCAAGGATGGTCACGCCCACTCGAGGATCTTGAAGGTAGTTAAGAAACGCAAGTTTCACAACCGGCTTTTGAGAGGTAAGCGTTGTTGTGGAGGCTGCTCCTAATGAAAAGAATGCGTCAGCTGAAGGATTTGATGCCGCGGCTCAAGGCGAACTCATTGACCCGTGGGCGGAAGAGCGCGTGACTTAAGTCGAGCTGAACAAGCCAACAGCCCAATGTGCAAGGTCCTGAGCGCAATGGTGGACGTCTTCCGTTTCAGTTGGCAGCCATTGCAGTTTGACTCAGGCATGAAGAATAGTGGCAACAGTTGTATCCCTTGTACTTAGTTTAGCAGCGACAGATGGTGGAACTTGTCGGTAAAGCTACGCGTAATTGCTTTCAAAAGTCGCCTGCAGTAACGATGGTCTGCTTCAGGTTTTTTTTTCAGGCCTTGATTTTGGAAGCAGTTCCGCAAAAATGCAGTCAGAAAAACAAGGAACAAACACACGCGCGGTGGCTCAGTGGTTAGGGCGCTCGACTACTGATCCGGAGTTCCCGGGTTCGAACCCGACCGCGGTGGCTGCGTTTTTATGGAGGAAAAACGCTAAGGCGCCAGTGTGCTGTGCGATGTCAGTGAACGTTAAAGATCCCCAGATGGTCTAAATTATTCCGGAGCCCTCCACTACGGCACCTATTCTTCCTATCTTCTTTCACTCCCTCCTTTACCCCTTCCCTTACGGCGCGGTTCAGGTGTCGAACAATATATGAGACATATACTGCGCCATTTCCTTTCCCCCAAAAACCAATTAATATTATTAAACACACGATGACAAAATGCGGGGAATGCTCGCTACATGTGATATTGCACTGAAGCGCTGTTGTGCTTAGTGTCCGAATTCCGCCTCATCAGCGATACGGGTGACATGTGCCCTAAGGCACCGGGTCAGGCGTTGATTCACTGACTGGATAGGCTCTCTCAGAGATGATTGTAGAGGAGCTGAAAGCTCTGGGAAAAAAGAAAAAAAGTGGCAGTAGCTTAGTTCGCCTACGCGAGGATATACGCAGCGAGAGGTACGTTCACCTGCCTGAGCTTGTTGCGGTCACTGTATGTTTAGCAATGGGAGACATTGGTCTCCATCTCGGCGGCTATGCGCCGTCTATTGCGCTCGGCAGGCAGTCTGGCATCTTCGTTTGGCAAGCAGTTACTCTCTCTTCTTACTCTCATTATCTCTTTGTTGCGTAGCCAAGTGCCATGCAACGACCTCAGGATCGGAAGAGTTCATCTTCCCTTGTCTATACCGCCATTTAGCAGCGGCTGGCCTCTCCTTCTCTGCATCTATGTCAAACGTTGTGGCACAGCTTCCCATTACATCTTTGCCTTTTATATGCTACTCTTCATCCACCGGCTCCGACGGTGGAGCGGGCGCGCGGCGGCTGCGACGGCGACCTTCCTCCTTTCTGGTTGCCATGGCAACGAGGAATGCACAGAAATGTCTCCCCAGGCCCACAGGGAAATGCTCGGCTGGCAGCCGAGGGTACCTCGCTGCAAATTTGCTCTGGATGAGCGGACAAGAGTCCTATCAGCAGCATAGGCTGTATGGGCATCGCGGAACCGGGGCAGGTGTCCTCCGACTGAGTTCACAAGCTCTGACACTTTTTTTCCTGCGCGCATAGTCAAAACGAGTGTTTCCGCCAGAGAGCGGGACATATAAATAAGCAGTCTTCTAAAGAACAGCACACATGGCTGAGCAAGCCCCTCAGCGCATGCTGTTCCGTACCGTTCATGATATCGAGTGCGGGAACATGTTTTAGTGCAGTTGGTCGTTCGCATACTTTCTGAAAGTTTGTGACCGATATGAAAAGCCTTAAGCTGTGGAAATATGGGGGGACAGCCGTCCGCCCTCGCAATGCCACTTCGCGGATGCAGCGTTTCCGCTGGCTACCAACGGAGGGCTTCATGCTCGATGGAACAAAGGGAGGAATGACAAAGCGTGAACACTCATAGCTATTTATTACACTTGCAATTATTACACTGAACGGGCCAGCTAGCTAAAAATCATGAACGAGGCATTCCTTAGTGGTAGAAAGCTATGTAAGAACGGCTTCCGACTTACTGGCTGGGGCCGGGGCGCGACTCGGTGGTATCGGCGGCGAACGTATGTACGCGCCGACAATGGCGGCCGGGACTTCCCTGTGCGCGCCGCATTCTCGGGGCAAAACCATTCCCGAGCATTTGCTGGGGAAGGTGCCGAGAGCGCGCGTTTGCTGCGCTCACTTCGCTGCCTGGAACCTGAAGCCCGGCGGCAGGCCACGACGGATCCTCCCTGCGCCTGCCGCGGATAGTGACGAGAGCGTGCAGCTGTAACCGCTAGCGACGCTGGCCGGATCCCGAAGAGACTCTTTCCGGCTCCGCGGAGTTCTGCTTAGCCTTCGAGGTGGCGCTCCCGTCGCTGCTTTCGCCTCCCCCATCAGGGAGATTTCCCTCCTCGCCCAGCCGGTGCTGTCCTTACGCACGATGGTGAAGATGGGCCGCGTCGAAATGCAGGGTGGAAAAAGGATCTCCACAAGGTATGACATCATTTTGGAGATGAGTCTCATTCGTTTGGAGATCGATTATTTTTCGGATAGAATATTCCATTTCCTTTCATTCAGCTTTGCACAAACCCGCGAATATTTACAGGCGCGCAACGCCAACCTGCAACGCCGAATGCAGGAGTTGCTATAAAATCCGCGGCTGCATTAGCTATGTTTTTGAAGCACCACAAGCATGAATCGTGCTCGGATGGCCCTTTCCCATGGAGGAAGCCATCATTGCATCCAGTGTTGAGCACGAAGAACACCAAAAAAAGGAGTGCTGAATCTAAGTGCTTAAGTACTTAAAAGCACGCTTTAGTGTGGCCTTCAAGAGTAGAATGGATTAGCAATATCGGGTCCTGTTCGCATCGCCTTCTGAATTACGTAATCCGGAATTAGGATATTAATAATTACTGATGCATGCATAAGTACATGTCTCATAGACTTCATTAGGTCGAAGACCACAACACATTAACAAGGTCTTTATTAAGGCGGAAACTTGGGCTAGTGGGAAAGCGTTTGAAATCGTTTTTGCTAGCGGTTAGTGAACGCACGGGGCAAAGAACACAAATACACACGACAGACGCTAGTCTTCAATTGCCATTTATTGAAAAAACATTCAATATCAGACATCTAAAAATGCAGATATTCACACATGCATGCTGTTCCTGAAGCGTGGCGTTGCTACTGCTCGTGTGTGAGTATCAGCATTTGAAGATGTCTTCTATTGAATGTTTTTCGTATGAGCGGCAGTTGAAGACTAGCGTCTGTCCTGTGTATTTGTGCTCTTTGTCCCATGTGTTCACTAAGCGCTAGAAAAAATGAATTATAACTAGGTCCAACCTTCTTAAACTTGAACCAGCGAGAGAAAGAAATGACCATAAGTCTCTCTCTGGCTGGTGACATCTGCAGCAGTTCCCTGACGAAAGCGCAAACTTCCGTTGAGCACAAAGCCACAATTTTAAAGGTAAGGTCGATGTGCGAAGTTTAAAGAGGCACTCAAGACAACGCATCAAGTTTTGGTTAGTACAATCCAATAGTTCGGCTTTTTGAGGAGATCTTTTGCGGCTTGGCGGGTCGCGAAAGGTGCATTTATTGCTAAAAGATTTGAATTCGAAGTTTGAAAACTTTTTCCTGCCCCTGCTGTTCAAATTTAGGAGTCTCTGACGACGAAATAGAAGTAGAGTGACGCACAACGACGGAAATGGAAATGACGAGTCCGTGAACGCTAGTGACGAGCTCTGCGCTCCCGCCTAGCTGCAACCGAAATGAAAGCTACTGCCGGCCAGACGTTGAAGGCCTCTATCAACCATCGTTGCTTCGTTTACGTTTGCACCAACGGTACGATGGAGCCCGCTCCTAATTCTGAAAATGAAGTTCTCCCAAAGAACTGTGGGCTGTATTCAGCGACCTCTACCTGACACAGCGTGCGATGCTTCTGAGGGCTGTGACGGCGGGTCTTGCAGAAAGTCCTAGCGCCGAGGAGTCCGCAGCGTCGCTGTCACCACTGAGCCACCGTCACGACTGATCTCTAGGGACTGTACGTACAGGCATCTTTAAATTCTGTAAAATTAGTCTTCGTAGGGTGGTCATGCAACCCAGCGTCTTGCTACGTTGACGAAGCGAACACGCCGAGTGGTGCGTTTGCTAACATGCGTTGAAAATTGGCTATACAGAGCTATTTTTGCTCGTCTTTGCGTTCCTTGCCATGAACTTCGTTCGAGGAGCAATTAGAGTGGCATTTAAAGGTGCCCTGCGGCTCCGCCGTTGTAAATCGAGGCGCATAATGAAGCCATTAGGGCACGCAGAACGCATAGCCGCCAAGCAATTTAAAATATACCGAAACTCAGCTGGCCGCCTTTTGCGCTGCCAGTTGCAGGCTTTCTTTGCCTTCCAACATTCAGGTTTTCTTTTTTCCGCCTTCCTCTTGTCATAAATGTGCACTGGTGGTCTCGAAACAAAACTAATATACTTCAATATCGGCTAAACACGTAACCTTCATGTACATTTGTCAGCCTCTGAGATCTGTGATCTCTTTTTTCCTATTTCATCCTTCTGCTTGTACTTTCGTTATTGACCTGGGACGGCGATACCTGTATTTTAGTTCTTGCTCTTTCCTTACCTACAACAGCTTAGTTTTAAGAAAGAGCGCTGTTTTTGTGTTTATGAGCTGGTATTTTATTGATACAAGCCAACTTCAATTTCTCCTCAGCTTCCCTTTACAAAATGAAGTTTTTGTGGCCGTTTGAACGCACATACGTTGCACCCGCTTTAATATACTGTAGTCTACAAAGGCGAGCTAGTGCTGCCAGAACATCGGTACAATAAATAACACATCAATGAGAACTTCTGAAATCTATCTCTCCCTGTAACAGATCACAAAATTTCTGACTGAGACGTTATATCCTGTGCAGATGTCCTGGCAGCCCCACCTTGCCTTTCTCGACAACGGTGTATCAAGGCAGCAACAACGAATGTTTTTTAACGACCGCACAGTCTTAGTTAAACTTCATGTCTTGAACTTGTCTAAAAAACTTGGCTTCGTACTATGCAAACGATACTGGCACGGTATGTTAACTGTTGCCTGTGTCAGCAGCCAGAGACTACTCCACAATGTTTTCCGCTTTCTCGTGGTGCTGCGTTTTTTGGGACATTTTACAACACACCCTCAACATGGATATTAGTCTCACGCCCTGTTCATAAGATTTTTGTCTACAGTGGACGGATTTAAAGTCTCATGTGATCTTTTGCTGCTCTCGGGACTGTTTAACCTATGGAACACTCTCATGATAGATCACCACGCAGAGCCGCCACGTTGATCGAAGTCTCTGCTCAGAGCACAGCGTGCTTTGATGCGGGGGGTATTTACTGTGCAAGATCGACTTCCTGTCTGGTTGCCCTTACTCGATGAGTGTGTGTGTCTCCTATTATTTTGATGTGTGGGCGAGTGATAGCAAGATGCTTGTATGACTTTTATGACGGGTTCCCGCGATTCGGCCAGACAAAATAAGGTTGGAAACCTGCCAGTATTGTTCATACTGAAGAAGTTGGCCCGGAAAGACGAGGAGAAGCGAGACAAACAAAGACGTCTCGTTTGTCTCGCATGTCCTCGTTTTTCCGCGCCAACTTCTTCAGTATGAACATCAACCAACTAGCCCAACTTTTTGCTCTCCTAACTGCCAGTACTGTTCTTCAGTGCAATAAAAAAGAATATTCATAACGATGATTACATTTTAATTGGAACTAAAATTGGTGGTCGGTCCCCATTATGAAAGAAACCATTGGATACAGCTGCTCAAGCTCTTTCGGTGAGCATTTCATCCCATCGCTCAATATCGTCTTCTATTTTATCATTTCTATTTACCTAGTGCTTTGGGAGGTCCACGCCATGTGGTACAGGTCCGCTTCTCTGCCACAGTGTGTACATTCTGGGACGTGGCCTTCTGGATAGGATGCGTGAAGCCTTTCTGGGATTGAGTATGTGTCTGTGTGTATTCTTTTCAGTTCTATTTCCTGTTACTTGTGTGGTTCTTCATTCAGTGAAGCGTATTCCCTTCCGCCAACACATAAACAAGTACCTACAGAAAGATGCCCAGATGGGCATAAAATCGCTGGTCCTGTAGCTATTTCCCTTTCGGGAATTCACTTTATTCTCTCACTCAGGGAGGTTTTAGCGGGCGTAATGGGAATGTTTCTTAATTTTTTCAATGAATCTAAACACAATTCGGATGGAATGGTTTTGTGCCCACAGGGAGGTTCTAAAGGTCGCCTGTGAGAATTAATTTTACAAGAACTTATATTGAGGAAATTACTGAATTTTTTTTAATTACTTAAGATGGTGTATTTCATGTCCATCCCTCCCGTCGGAGAATTTCTTGAACCTGCCGCAGTCTGGGAGCCTTTGAGCAAGAGCCGACGTTATATGATCGAAAATTTTTATTGCAGTGCACATATGCATTTCACAGTAAAAGTAACACAGTATAGTAACACAGTATTGTAACACATTTTTCACGCTCACGGGGTGTAGGAAGAATAAAACCAGCGCGCAGATGCCACCTCAGGCAACAAGAGGCATAATTCAGGAAGGGAAGTCCGCACAGGACGGACTGCACGCCATGGCTGCAGCGACCAAGCGACGACGAGCCGCGTCAAAAGATTATTGATTAAAGGGGCCATGCCACCCTATTTTCCCGCCTACCCTGCTTACCGTCTTTAATTCTCAACACGTTAACTATAATTCCCCGAATTTTCAGTTGATTCTGTCCGGTAAATAATTTTAAAACAAATTTTTTTCGTTTCTTATGCGAACTGCTTGCTGGTCTGGCAACCTCTGATCGCTGATTTTTATTTTTAGCTTAGCGAAATAAAATTCATTTTCCGTGTTTTCTTTTCGGAAGCCTTGAACTTTATAAGCGAGCTGAGTGATCCTTGAGAAACCAGTCTTGCTCGTGGCGCTCGTTTTCCGATGGTTGTGGACACAGAAATCGATCGACCCCTGCTTTATTATTTACGCTTAGAAGCATGCTCTTCGAATGTTGTAAGTGTGCTCTCGTTTGAGCAGTCAAGTGCTCCCGTACTTGAAAAGCGGCACGTGCCGTGCATGCCTTCGCCAATGTGCGCCGTGAAAGCCGCGGCGTTTTGCAGTTGGCTACCAAGTTCTTGTGCGCTATTCATCGGCTCGATAATTAAACTCACATTATGTAAAGGTGGCACTAAAGTAACCTTGAGGCGCGAAAGGAGCAGAGAAAAGTGCCGAGTGCGGCGACTTCCCCGCTGCATGTGTGCGTTGTAAGTCGAACATACGTACATTGCCTTCGACTCGTAGAACCCTTTTGGAGGAACTAAGCCACTTGCAAAACCCTACGCCACTCGAATTTTTTCAGTGTCCGCACCGATGAATAGTCGCGGCCGTGTAAATGAATGCTTCAAAATAACAGTACATCATTTAGCATTTTCCTGCGCGTACGCATTGTGCCCCAGGAATGCGACGATTACGACAAATGCAGACCGGCGATGAGGTTGTTTACATGGTTGAGCGCGAACAGTACTGCTCGTTTGCGTGGCATAAAAAGCAAGGTTGGTTCCTCTTATCTTAAATATTACGTACTCTTGCTCACAAATTGTAGTTTTAGTCATTTACACGCTATGATAACACTGCAATAAGCGCCGATGATGCTATATCGCCTTGTAAGGAAACGCTTCGCGTTCGATACCGGCGCTTCCAGCTAATTGTATCTACTTCCTCTTAAGTCATCAAAATTTAATTTTAAATCGCTTTAGCTAAAAATACGTTCGGACATTACTTCAATTAACAAAAACCGCAAGATCTGTTGTCCATAGTCGACGCCGACGGCTGCTGCCGGCTGCCTTCCGCACATGCTAAGCAGACCGGGTCACATATCGGTACTTTCCCCTAACTGCACTCGCGTCCTGCGATGTAGGCAGTCGTCGCTTTGAGGGCACTGTAGCAAAAACTACGCTCAACAGCTATTTGCAGGCGGTAAAACTTGCGAATTGGCTCTCACAATCGCCGAAATCGCACACAAGAATCCTGCGTACTCGCGAGGCCTCGTCACGAAAGAGGCCGGCGGTCAACCTTCGACCGAAATTCAAGAAAATGGCAAAAGTTTCTCACTGATTAGTAAGAAAGTGTGAAGATATGATATGCACATAGCCGCTCATTTCGCTTTTTTCGATACGGATAAGGTACAGAAGCGCAGTTTTTCCGGTCGTCGCCTCACCGGGAGCGAAGCTTGCGCTCGGCCGCACAAGCCCAGGCGATGCGGCGAGCGACGAGCGGCACCGTCGTGCGGCGTTTTCTGCCCGTGTCGCTTGCCTCGCCGATCGGCTCTATGCGCAGGCACCGATTGAAAGCACATCTTCGATGGTGCACGCTAATCGCGTATGTCGCCGTGGCTAGCATAGGAGGTCCAATAAGTTTTAAAATTCTTCAGTTTATGGAATGTCATACCAACTAGTCAATTACCACACTCTTCTGGTTCCCACTAAGCTGAATCTTAATATTACTACGATACGCGGTCGTTGATCGTGCTGGCGTCGTTGTTCAAGCGCGACAGACCGCGGTGCTCAGCGACGGCATTTGCATACCTACCAGCCCACAGACCGTCGATCCCCGTCGCATCGTGTGAACGTACCCTACCTATACCGAAGAAAAACTGCTTTACTGTTGTTATCGCTTTTGCGGCACCAGTCATTCATATATGGCGAACGACTGCTACTTCGGTCGCCAGCGAAAGTACGGGGGGGGTGAGACCTCGCTGCACATATTGCAGCAACGAGAGCAGACTACGTTGCTCCGTGTATGCCCTAGTGACGTCCCGAGAGCATTCAATATGGCGGTCGCGGCCGGTAGGAGGAGTCTCCCGGTCTCAATTTCGATCGCATTTTTCGGAATACACTGCTCGTCCAAAGTAGCAAAACTTCGTAAATTGAATCATAAGCTTTTGTATTAGTTACTGAAGCACAAAACTGCAATATGAAGAACGACCATGTCATGGCCACTTTAAGATGCAACGGTAGTGATAGCAGCTTGGGGCATCCGCAGTGCCAGGCTGGTAAACACTTCTGCGGACGCTCACTTCTGCGGCAAGCACACCAGTCACTTCCCAATTCGGAGCTAAAGATCACCACTGTGGCTATACCTGAATGCACCAACCACCAACTGCCGCCAAGCGCAGCACGACCGCACCGCGCGGAACTCCCATCTGGACTGTCCGAGAAGCTGCTAGAGGGAGTCTGGCAATTCATAAAACGTTCACCCCGACGAGCTTGTGAACAAAAGCGGGGCGTACATACCAAAACTGTCCTTCGGAGGACTAATTAGCACTGTAGGACGAGTGATGCAAGTTGCAGCGTAGCGTGCACACAGGGGCGCTGGAAGGAAGCCGAGCGCGAGGCGTTGGTCGTTGCCGCCGCAAAGTTGGGTAGCAGCGCTGTGGAAGGAAAATGTGTCGCTGAAGGAGACGCTGCGAGCACGGGCGAGCTGAAGTATGCCCAAGGACGGTCACGAGCGAAAACAGCTGAGCGGAGCTCGAGTTACGCGAGAAAAGATGGAGTGCCACGAGAGCAGGCGTCATAGGTTGTGCGAGCGCAGAAGGTGGCGAGCGGGTTAAGATGGCTGATGAGCTTGTCCGTCCGCCGGCAGGAAGACATGCCCGTGGGAGAAATGCCGTTCTCTGTGGCGACCGTCGTAACACGGTTCGAACGAGATTCTACCTTGCGGCGCCTCTCTTGCAAACATGCTTCAGAACTGCACACATCTCCCACCGAATCAGACGCAGGCTTTCTTTACTTTTTAAGGAAATCGCGATGAGAAGCGACGTAGCCGCCAGTGGTTGCTATGGAAGCTACCATAATTGGTGCCTTAGCGTGAAACACCGCTCATCACACAAGTACGCGACTCCAATGTTTTCATTATAATCATTGGGCACTACACATACCGCATTTCACCCCGCCACAGCAAAGTACGCAGCTGAAAACTCTCGACCAAACAGCTGTGCCCGCTGGAGGAGCAAAGCTTGCGAAAATATGCAATCTAAGCACAGGCTCACAAGCCTGTCCTAGCTTAATATGGGCTATGAGAGACGCTGTAGTGAAGGGCTCAGGAAATTTCGACCACCTTGGGTTCTTTAACGTGCACTGATGTCGCAGGGTACACGGGCCTCTGGAATGTCGCCTTCAGCGAAATTCGACCACCGCGGCCAGGATCGCAACCGCGTCTTTCGGGTCAGCAGCCGAGTGCCATAACTACTGAGTCAACGCGGCGGCTCGTGCTGCAGTTGAGTTGATCGGCCAAGAACCTCAATATGACTGGTAAGTTTTCACTAAATTGCAAAGCAGCGCTTCAGCGCCAGCGAGATACTCTACGCCGCAGTTCGCATTAACAGCTGGTTGCAGTCATTCGCGAGGTGTACCACTAGGCCATACCTCAATTTTCAATGGCGTGTAAGCTACGCAGGCTGACACTTGAGCTCACACTTTCTGCGGGAGACACACGCCAGTTATTCAACCGTCGCCTAAGAGCATCGGACTCTGGACTGCGACTTTGTCTTACCTATAATATATTGCGCCGTGAAGCAATATTGGTTTAGCGTCCATGGCTCGGAGTTGCATTTAGGAGCAATATACGTTTACGATTGAGATACCGACAGCCCTGCTTGTGGAAGATGTGGCCGGGAAGAAACAGTTGTACATCTCTTGTGTGAGTGCCCTGCTTTGGCGACCGGCAGATGTACGCTGTCATGTACCCTAGACAACAATCATCCTCGCCCTTTAACAGACGATAAAATTCTGGGATTGTTGCAACAGCTATCGACTGCCCTCAAGGCTTACAAGGCACTGCTTTGCTTCCTTAGAGCGACAAGTTTGAGGCACGAGTTGTGATGGCGCCCCTCGGCCCTTCTCTCCATCCCTTCTCCATCCGTTCTCAATCCCATCATCCCTCTTCCCGAGATTTTTTCCGCAGAGTATACGGTAACCAATCAGAACACCCTTCTGGTTCACATCCCTTCCCTCTCTCTTTCTCTTTATCTGTCTTTCCCTCAGCGACAACCGCTGCATTTCAGGTCGAGACAAGTCTGAACTCAAACCGTCACTCAAGAAATGTAAGGAAACAATTTTGCAGATCTTACAAACTGCGGCGATACCGGGACAATTCTCGCCAAGTGGTCTGCACTGATAAAACGAAGCAGTCTGCTTAATAGAAAGGGTACTAGCTATCGCAAACGTGTTCTTGCCGAACTAGGACAGCAGTCATGTCTGAGCTGGCGTATCGCGATATTTTCAAGCGATTTTATGGTACGAAAGGAAAGACACGGTTATCTAACAGCCGGCGTAAGCTCTTGAGCTACATTCTCAAGACCGTGATAAGCCCTCTAAGCTGTTTGAGTGAGCGCACGGATAACAGCTGTAGGTTAGGTAAGCGTGCTTCCGGCCATTTCACATCTACACGTTTATAATGTGGAACAATGCTCAGGTACTTAACCCTAACGAGCGGCCATAACTCTCATGAAGAGTTAGGCAAAATTTATTGTTTTCAAAAGGTATGAAAGCAGGCGATCGTCACATAATGCAAAATTTGATGACAGCATGGTCCAAGTTTATTGCTATGCAAGGAAGTTGATATTTTGGATTCGGGAGATAAATTGGCACATCCTTTACTTAAATTCCTATATTAGAAGATGCGTGTATAGTGTGTAGCCTACAAGCCTGTATGGTTGCAGGTCTTCTGATTATGTGGTCAGTGTGTTTGAGTAGTTGTGCTCATCTGTGTGTTAGGGTGCCAGGGGTAGGGTTGCTAGAACTGCAGCTTGTGCTCCTTCGTTCCCCTCGACGGACTGATGGGTTAGTGTGGAAGGTGAATCTCATTTGTTGAAGGTGGGCAGGTAGCCGCGGCTGGTGACCCGGCGGAGCGGGCTGACGACGCTGCTGGCAGGCAGGATACCGGAGCAGTTTTCTGCGCGAGCGATAGCGCTCTGCAAGCTTCATCTTCTCATCAGCACCGTTGTCCATACCAGCGCCGCCACACTGGTGTCTGTATGACGTTTGGTTTTATTTCGGCTTCCTTTATGTCCTTCAGGATCCTAGTGACGGCTTTCTCTATCCTGCACGAGTTTTAGAACTGATGCTTTGGCGAGCTAGTATGCCTTTTCAAAATAAAACACGGCGACTTTGGAAAGGGACGACAGGAAATGGAGGAAAGAATCCGAGGAAAACAATACCTGCCTCTGCCGCTTAGGGTCGGTCTCTGCGCCTGTCGATGGGCTATTTCTGATGCGTCATGATATCTCAAGCCGGCCCTGCCACGCCTTTGTATTGTGTTTCTGTTGTTCTTCCGTTCTTTTTATGTGACTTGAGGATGGCCTCCCTTCTTCCTCCGTGATGTTCCTGGATATGTGCTTTACTTCTAAGATGCTGTTCAGCTCTTTGGGGATTTCATGGTGTGAAGGCACAGCTGGATTACTTTGGCAGGCCCAAGTGGACTAGAATAACGCAGCGCGATCCCTGCAATGAGGATATCTATCCTCATGAGGCGCGGGATGATTTTTGCTTAGAATGGATAAGCGCGGAAAGGTGCGTGCTTAAAACTGGTGCCAGCGTGTCGCCTACTCTTTGCTGAGCTTTTGGTGAGGCGGAGGCGATCCGATGTAATGGCTTCGATTCCCAGCGAAATCCAAATTAACTAAATTTTGTTTTCAGCTTAATTTTAATCATTCTATACTTTAAAAAGCCCTCGCGGGCTTTTTCACTCACTGCCAATGAGACGCCGACACCGATGCCGAGTTTTCTGCTACCCGTGCACTTAACGCTATGGCGTTAAAGCTGTCCACTGTTGGACTCCCCTGTTTTGGTGGACGTTGTCGCTTATGTATTTTTTTCGTCAGATGATGCACGTATTGCACTCAATGCTTTCAGCAATAGAAATGTTTAAACTTTTGCACCATGCATATGGTTTTATATTTTATTGTCAAGTAATGAAGACCACAAATTTTGTAAGACAATGGCTTTCAGACAACGTAGACAACGCTAAATGCATTAGCCGATGTCCTCGCTCCGAAAGCAGTGTGGCGTACACACAAAACAGTCGTAGTCCTGCTTACGTGTGAATGTTCAATCACAGGGGCACGTGCGCGACACTGCCGGATATTTCGACGCTGCGGTCCCAATACGTAAAACAGCTTTGAGAGGATTCCGGATCGCCGAAGGCGGTAGAGAAAGTGGCACCTCCTATTTATAAGGCGATGAGAGGAGGACGTAGGAGAATTACTAAGTCACTGTCTTTGTAGTCGTTCTGAAATCGAGACAGCCGACCCACGGTGACCACTGCCGCGGTGGCTCAGTGATTAAGGCGCTCGCCTAATGAGACAGAATACTCGGGTTCGAACTCGACTGCGGCGACCGCGTTTAAAGGAAAATGAAAAAAAAAATGAAAATTGGTTTTGGGGAAAAGGAAATGGCGCAATATCTTTCTCTCACACCTCGGCGAACACCTTAACCGCGCCGTAAGGGGAGGGGTAAAGGATCGTCTAAGAGAAGAAAGGAAGAAGAGCCATAGCGAAGGGCTCCGGAATAATTTAGACCACCTGGGGATCTTTAACGGCACTGATATCGCACAGCACACGGACGCTTTTGCGTTTCGCCTCACTGAAACGCGGCCGCCATGTTCGGATTAGAACCCGGGTACTCCGGATTAGATGTCGGGCACACTAACCACTGAGCCACCGCGTCGGGTGCGTTTTGATGGAGGCGAAACGCAAAAGACGCCCGTGGGCTCTGCGATGTCAGTGCCTATTAGAGACCCGCAAGTGGCCGGAGCCCCCAATATGCACCTCTTTCTTCCTTTTTCTGTCACTCCCTCATTTACCCCTTCCTTTAGGGCGTGGTTCGGGTGTCCATCGAGATATGTAGGAAAGTTACTGCGTCATTTCCTTTCCTCAAAAAACAATCTTCAGACCCGTGGTTGAGGCTCAGTTCTTTTGGCTTTCAGCTGGTGGTCCAAACGAGGTGGGATATAATGAAAATGAAAATTGTTTTGGGGAAAGGAAATGGCGCAGTATCTGTCTCACATCTCGGCTGACACCCGAACCGTGCGAAGGGAAGGGATAGAGGAAGTAGTGAAAGAAGAAAGGAAGAAAGGTGTGCTGTAGTGGAGGTCTCCCGAATAATTTCGACCACCTAGGGATCTTTAACGAGCACTGGCATCGCACAGCACATGGGCGTAGTCAGGCAGGTTCCTTCCTCCCTCCTCTATTTTGTTTTCCTGTCTTCCATATTCAGCCAGACCACACCGAACATTTCGATTACACAGTGCCTAATTTATTCACATCTATTCACAATTGCGGTGAGACCACTCTGCCCTCGGGATGCGTCCTCTCGTCTCCATCCACAACCCGTCTGTCGTCCTTCTTGGTCGTCTTCTCTCTTCCCGGTCCTCCTACCCAGCTTGCTCTCCCTCTTCCTTGCTACCCCGCTGCTCCCTTCGGTCGGCTCGCTGGGAAGGCATCTTGAGCTGGTTCCCTTAATCCCACGGTCGTTACGGAGGTGGCGCACAGACCTTGGTCTTATCGGGCAACACCCTTTTCCGGCGTATTTCGCAGTGGCCAGCATCTCGCCCTGGCTGTCAACCGCTTACCCGGCGCCAACTGCCGCCACATCGGTCGGTGTCCGCGGCCGTTTTTTAAGTGGGCGAGCCGGATCACCCGCGCGTACACGTGGCTGCCGTTCATCTTCGGGCCTTCGCCGTCCGCCAGGCGCCAGCTTCCGGCCCCCCTTCACGCCCCTCTGGGGTGTCTCTCATCTGTCGTCCGAGCCGCGCGAACCTCCACAAAACCACCGCTTGTTCTACTCGCGTCCTGGGCGAGCCAGCAGACATGCCCGACAGGCGTGTTTTGTGTTTCGTCTCCTTCGAAACGCTGCTGCCGCAGTCGGGTTCGAACCCGGAAACTCCGGATCAATAGCCGAGCGATCTAAGCTCTGAGCCACCGCGGCGGGTGGGAAAGAATGCCGGTTGCGGTTTTCATACATCTATAGAGACGAAATACAAAAAAATGCGTCTCCAGTGCGATGCAAGCATTTGTCAAAGAACCATAGGCGCTCGAATCTAATCTGGAGCCCGCCACTAAACTCTTAATCTGGTTCATCATAAGTTCCAGTTAATAACTGGAGGTTCTGGTTAGTAACTGTAAATTAAGTGGAACTTCTCTTTGAAAAGCTGCACTTATATAAGTGGAACCGACGTTGCAGATATACAAGTGACGAAATGTGTGGAGCAACGTTTCAGTTAAATGTGGAAGATTTTGTGGAACACAAAGCTCCACATGCATGCAGGACGAGGAGAAAAAATTTATTGCGGCACTGTACTGAATTGGGAATGGGAGATGGGGATGATTGTGTCGCTGGGTGGCAGTCCATATTCCGTAACGCCATTGGCCGCCTCTGCTGTTCCCGCTGTCTGGACCAGGGCCCGCTGGGCCTCCAGGTCCGAGCAGGACAGGGCCGCCTCCCATCCCTCCCTAGTTAGATGACTTATAACGGCTATATGAGTATTGTGCTGGCAGGTCCACACCGTGAGGCATAGGTCAGCATGCTGCCCGCAGAATCTGCACCTTCCCCTGAATATAGGGTCCACACATGCATATATCTTGAACATCAATTCTACATACAGACAGCCTGTGAGTACCGACCTAATTGAGTGCTCGGCGTCGTTGCACGACAGGGACGCCCAACTCTGCTGGTTGTTCAGCGTCCTCATATTGCGTGTTTTTGACACTGTGGACACTAACCCGAGGGCATGATCCGGCATCATTGAACTGCATCAACGAACTCTTATAATAATAATAATAATAATAATAATAATAATAATAATAATAATAATAATAATAATAATAATAATAATAATAATAATAATAATATTAATAATAATAATAATAATAATAATAATAATAATAATAATAATAATAATAATAATAATAATAATAATAATAATAATAATAATAATAATAATAATAATAATAATAATAATTGATTTTTGGGAAAAGGAAATGGCGCAGTATCTGTCTCATATATCGTTGGACACCTGAGCCCTGAACCCTTTGCGCAAAGCGTAAATTTTCGTGAATGACATTGCATGGCTATATATATTCTGGGCAGTCAGGGAGGACAAAGATGCTGCTATTTTATGACAGGGAGCGGCAGTGTTTACATGACCATACATCTGCTCGCATTTGCATACAGCGTCATCTGTTATTAACGCTTGGAGTAATAGAATTGGGCTGAATTTCAGCCCCAGCAGCTGAAGCACTAACGAAGCCCACAGGAGAGAACTACAGTAGTCAGATGAGTCACCATATGAAATGACTAAAAACATGACTGCATCTCCCAAACCTGTAGTTCCTTTCAGCGAAATAGGCAATTTTGAACAAAGTAAAATTTCCAGCTATCATGACAAAATTTTTTGTTCACATTTGTGTTTCGAAAAACAATTACACACGTCTCTGTTCGGACCCAGAGTTATTATGCTTAGTGAAAGGCCGAAATGCAAAACAAAGCAGAAAAGATCTTGTGACATTGTGATAAAAACGGATGCAAGGTCTTATATCATAACAGTGAAAATTCTTTGTACAACCTGTGTTGTAAAGTTTTGAGACTGATTTATTTTCATCTCTAGCAATGACTCCCCAAAACAGATGCTGGTGCTAGTGTTCTTGTATATTTTCCCTGCGGGAGCATATACAGGAACACTAGGTAGTGAATATGTGTAGCGCCATCTTTTCGGGCTAACCTGAGCTATTTATATTAATTGCGGTAGCAGCCGCTAGATGTAAATATATGTAGAAAAATATGTTGTCACTAGTCGTCGGCGCATTCTACTGTGAATGAGGAGAAATGGACGTCCACCTCGAATTGCATGCAAACAGAAAATTTTCTCTTAAGCTAGGCAAGACAGCCACACAGCCGTCTGAACTCCTTCATGACGCTTACGTCAGCGAGACATTAGAGAGTTTTAGCTTCACGTACGTAGAGGGTTCACGTACGCAAACGTGAGAAGTCTACGTAGCCTGCACGCAGGTCGTTTGAAACCCTTATAGTTACACGTACGCGAAGCACGCCGCGCGTTACGCCTAGCGCCATCTACTAAGAAGCACAGACACTAGTTGTAGCCTAAATCATCCAAGACAAGTCTGTAAGCCAAGGCATTCATAGCGAGACCGTTTCTATGACGACGACCAACGCTACTTGCTATTTGTCGCTTGAAACCTTATGCAAGGGTAACAATGGGAAAATCGAAGGCGAATACAACCGTTTAGAACACGATATCGCATCGAGGGATTAGCTACGAAGCAGTTATCGCTGTGAAGCGGCGGGCAGGGCGCCGCCATGTTTGCCAACGCTACGTACGCAAGCAACGCAAAGGCGGCAACGTAAAAATCCGAATCTCACGTACGTACGTGAGACTCGCGCATAACCTTTGCGTTCTGCGCATGCGCACTGGTCACCCGTAAGAGCTCTACGTACGTGAAGCCTCTACGTACGTGAAACTAAAACTCTATTATCGCGGGCGCGAGTTTCGAATAGCACAAGAGGTTCGTTTCGGTGAGAACGTCGGTGGAAGACGACACAAGGCAGAGGCGCTCTTCATCCTCACGGAATGAAAACAACATTGGTCGGATAAGGGAAATCGTACAGCAAGACTGCGTCATTACATTCGGCATGCTATCAGATGCTCTCGACATTAAAAAGACAACATGCCTCCAAATTATGCCTCCAAATTTTGAGTGAAAACTTGAGGAAACAAAAGCTCAATGCCAGTCTTGTGCCGCACTCCTTCAAACAGGACCAGGAGGACACGCGGGCATCAGTGAGCGCTGAGTTGCTCCCCGAGGCAGAGAAGGATGCTGCATTCGTCGACAGCGTCATTGCTGAAGAGGAAACATGGTGTTTTCAATATGATCCTCAAACAAAAAGGGAGAGCGCCGAACGGTGGTCCACAAGCTCTCCGGCGTCGAGAAAGGTGCGGCGACAGACGACCAAAAAAAAAAGACGATGCTGATAGTTTTTTTATGCCAGAGGTGCCATACACCACGAATTCGTCCCACAACGGCAGATGGGGAATCAGGAGTTTTATATCCCCGTGCTCCAACACATGCGTGATGCACGGTGACGCTGTCGCCCAGGCTTATGGCCATCTGGACAATGGAGCCTTCTCCACAATAACGCAAGGCCGCACACCGCTCTCACGTGAAAAAAGTTCTCGCCAAGCACAACATTACTGTACTTCCCCATCCGCCATACTCGCCGACCTCTCCCCATGCGATTTTTTCCTGTTTCCTCGCGTGAAGAGAGCCCTAAAAAGTCGCTAGATGGGGACCGTGGAGGCCATTCAATACGCCACGACAAAAGAGCTGACAGCCCTCTTAAAAGAAGCGTTTCACAGGTGTTTGCAATACCTGAAGAAGCGTTGGAAACTGTGTATAGACTACAAGGGAGAATACTTCGAAGGGGTGCTGCGCAAATTATTTCAATGTTAAACGCATTTTTTAATAGACTCAGTCTCGGAACTTTGCGCACAAAGGTTGTAAGCTAATTACAACAAATATGTGAACAAGTGCACAAATCAGATCGCAGATATGTTCATGACCGGCGTGAGTTGGAAAAGCAACCCTCAAAGCAATGAAGTGGTGCCGAGATGAAACCTCCTACACGGGTGTTTTTTGCACTATAGTGTGTGCAAAATTAAATCGTTCATTACCATCTATGACCCGCTTGTGCTCCGTCATGCAGCTCTTGTTTATATCACGTTCCTTTTGTGATATGAGTGTAAATTTGCGAACGGATATAGTTTATAAAGCTAAAGTGCATACAATAAAAGCAGCATGCTCACTAAACTCGATTTCTCGTGAACAAATAAAGACAAAAAACGTTCACCGGCATGTTCAGCAGCAGCGCCCTCGGACCGTCAAGTGGAAAAATATAGTGACCGTCACCTTCTGACCACGGAAACCAAAAAAAGAGCAAAAAAATTCGCTTAAAAGTTCTTCGCAACACGGGCACAAAGATCATACAGTGAAGAAGCCAAAATGATTCTAAACATCCAAAGCTGTGCCTAAATTATCAAGTGATCCGTTCTCTCGCCACTGTATTTGTGCTTAGGCACAAATCAAGTGCCGGACACCCACTGGTAAAATGGGTAGAAGCGTCCCCCCGGTCTGCCGCCCGACTTTCTTCAGGGGTGTTCGCTTGGAATAATCTACGTAAAACTCGCTTCCCCTCGCGGGCCAAGGTAAGTTTCGAAGGGCCTCGCAGCCTGCTAAATGTGGTACTCCTCGTGGAACGTGGTTCCAACGTGGGAAAAACCTCGACGCGAAAAACCTCGAAGAGTCACGGTCCAGCTCCCCTCCCTACCACGGTGTCTCCACATCGACAACTCCCCCTTTTCCAGGTACTCACACCGTAGCTTGCATCAACTGCAGTCATTTCGGTCCCTGAGAGGTAGATTTTCTATGGTTGGTGGGGTGAGGTGCCCAAAGGCCCCTTTGCAAGCATTTTACCCCAGAAGAGCCAAACACCAGGGTTAGATAAAACTTGTGCCAATTAGAAAGCTGCCGGGTAACCGACGTCACTGGGGATCGAACGCAGCACCTACCGAATGCGAGGCGGCTGCTATACGTGAATGCCACCGATTCAGACAATTGTATTTGGTCACAATTGCCCACGAAAAAACGAGAAAAAATGGCGTCTCAGCAAGTGTGTGTGTCCGCGCGTGCGTATACGTGTTTGTGTGTATCTGTGTCCTATTCACGTTAAGTGTTATTGCGCCCCTCGCTAAGGTCCGCGCGCCTGCTAAACAATATCATTGGTCAATGAAGCCTAGAACTAAACAACGTATCCTCCGGCGCAGAAGTCTGACCAAACATGAAGAAAAGGTACTCGGCCTCTTATATGGGTTCAGTTCTTCGCACAATAGCACCTCAGAGTCGCAGTTTATCAGAACTCAGCTGTATATAGCATATGAACGGAGGTGAACATGTGTAAAGCAGGCAAACGAAGAAAATTTGTGTTAACATATGACGAATTCGCAACAAATAGCAAAACGGCTCTCGCTAAATACTTCTAAGGGCTGCTGGACTGGTTCTAATTTTTTTTTATCTAGACTTCAGGGCATGAGAATACCGTTATTTCTGGACTATAGCGCGCGGACAATGCATTTTTGAAGGCGAAATTTGTCGTCATGCGGACTATCTGCGTGGGGACTATACATGATTTTATTATTTCGGGTCGTTAGAGGCCTTGAAAGAAACAAAAAACCCGTCCCAAGTAGGCGCCTATTACGTATTACTGTGCTAGTTAAAATAGTGATGTCAGCTTTGATAACCCGCCCCTTTAGCTCAGTAGTTAAGGCACGCTCCTCTACTGTGCCGGAGTACCTTGGTTCGAACCCGACCGCTATTCCAGTGCACGTTAAAGATCCCTAGGTGGCCAAAAGTACTCTGGAGACCTCAACTATGGACACTTCATTCTTCCTTTCTGCTTTCTCTCTCTCGTTTATTCCTTCTCTTACGGCGCGGTTCGGGTGTCCACCGAGATAAGTGAGACAGTTACTGTGTCTTTTCCTTTCCTCAAAGCGAATTTTCATTTTCATTTTTAACTTCGCTGTGCAGTCAACTTCGATATTTAAGCACATGCTGCCGCAGTAGTAAAGATTGGCTGCCTTTAATAGCTTGTATTTGTGAGCACATGCGCAGGACCTCATGAATATAAGTAAATTAAAAATACGGGGCCATATAACATCAGATGTGACGTCAGGGCTGGCAGAGTCAGAACAGTCGCGATGGCCCCGAAAAGACGACGAGCCTTCTTGGCAGCAATCAAGCTGAGTGTTGTTGATTGCACGCCAGCGCTGAAGTCACAGGGCAGCGGTAACAGAATTTGACATCGATGAAGTTCGTCCCTGCGGACTGTTCTCCAGGTGCGAAGGAAGAAAATTTTAGATTTAGCAGAAATTTGCCCCTGCGGCTATAGTCCGCATCCCGTTTACTCGAGATGCGGACTATAACCCGATGATTACGTTACACGTCAGTCGTTGTTGAATGCGGACAGGCAGCAAAATGAATTTCGCAAAGCACATTAGGATTTTAATTTTTTTGCTGTGCTGTTTACCCTAAAGACTGGAAACGTTGCAGTGCGTATGGAGCATTTTACAATATGGCAGGTGTTTCAGCAAATGTGAACCAGCATTTTTAACCATAGGCTTTTGAGGTATAATGGCGGCTTTTGCGGCGCGAATGTACCTGCGTGGCCAATATCAAAAAAAACAATTCAATAATGCGAACAAGCTTGGCGCTTACAAATTTATGATTATTAACTTACCAACTGCAAACTGCAAAAAATTATATTGGCATCATTAACGACCTGCTTCAATTCTCTCATTTCTACTAGGTATCTACCTGTAATTGGTGGACGAAAAATTATCAGTGGTCAGTTAACTGGCTAACGAGTTAACAGTATTCACTTTTTTATGTGCTAAAATGTAGGTATTGTTGGCCGAAAAAGTGGCCTTCGTACCAAAATATAATAATTTTAAAAATTTTGGTTCACCTCAGTGGAACACCCAGTATATTCAGTTGTAGAGCTTGTCTGAATGAATTTCTTTTGCCGGCATGTCACTTTTTCAGGTCAGAAGTAGTCGAGAAAAAAGTGAAAAGCACGGCCGATATATACGCGGTGAATATTGCAATCAAACTGTTTTATCAACAGCCGGACATCATTAGAGTGCTGCTAAAAAACGATTAATCAAGCTGTTTTCCACTGAGAAGCGAGATTATTTTTAGATTGTCAAAAGGGGTGCATCGACAAAGACAGGCACCACAGCCGCAAAAAAAAATACTGCTAACATGTTTAATATATTACACGCTACATTTGCTTCACTTTGAAATTTGAAGGAAACAACCCCTAGGAGTTCCTTCCCAAGAATGGCAAGAACCTATGTAAACAGTCATATGGAACAGCTTAATTATTGCCCGCTAACAACATTCTCCACAAAATGGCTCTCGGAGGACATTTTTTTTCATAAAGCATTGCTGATGTACCTAAAAGATATTGACCGAAGTCGGATCACGAAGAAAATTTTTATGCCAGAAAGATGCTTCTCAATTCAGAAACTCGTACGCATATCCAGTTTTAACCGCCGAACAAACCTTATAATAATTAATGTTCAAACTCGAAAACATAAAACGCAACGGTTGTCGCAAAGCGCGTCGCTATAAGTGAAAGTATATCATTTTTTGGGGGAGTAGAGTCCTACTGCGCTTAACGTTTTTCAACAGATAAGGGCAAATCACCCTCCTCTTTTTCCATCGTATGCGGCTATGGGCTGCCTTGAAAGAGCACAAATCAAGAAATGGCTGGCACCTCAGCATTACTAAACACGGAATATTATGCGAAAGCACCGTGGGACACCCAAATTTCAGGGGCCACGCAATTTTTTGTGGTGCGCTACGCCCATTCCGGGGGTGTCCCAGGTCGGTTCCGAGTGTCAGCGAACTCAATTTTGAAATTTTTTGGGGTAGACCAAGCCTATTTTCGGGGTGTCCCAATTCGGTTCCGGACACAGGTAAACTTTTTTGTTTATTACACAAATATGCCCTTCGGCATAAGAGGGTTAGATGCATGTACAGGCAGGTGTCGGCTATAACTGCTAACAAGGCCCAGTATTGGGGTCCTTGAGTCCAGATTTAAGTTTGTAGTGGTTGCCTGGGGTGGCAACCCTGAATGCCGAAGTGGTGCTTGCGTGCCTCCCGAAGTCCAGGGCAAGTTAGCATAAAGTGAGGGAACGTCACCTCTATAGCGGAAGCGGGGCAGAAGGAGCAGTCCAGAAGGGGCGCTGTGGAATTAACACGCATAGGGCGACGAAGTAATTCCTTTTTACGCTGTACGGCGTCTCCTGATGACAATTTCAGGACAGGAAGCAGGTATGGCACTTGCAGTTAATGAGATGTATTGATCGCTTCGCTAAGATTTCGGGAGTGGCCAACACCATTTTTGGAGGTGGGCCAATTCCATTTTCAGATTACGAGAAGCCTGTCTACACCCGAGCGCACCCACGTTCACCAGCAGTCAAATTCGGCCAAGGTCATTCCAAGTGTAAATAGTGCAATTTGGCACGCCATATTTTGGCATGGTCCACGTTGGGAACGCGCTATACTGCATTTTAGCAACAAACCACTGGATATTCATTGATTTGATCCGAAATCACTGCAAGGTCAAATTTCGGTTGTCCATGTCATATCTGAGCATGGGCCACATTGCGGATGTGCAATACTGCCTGTCAGGAACCCACCCTTAAACTTTGGTTTGATTTTCGCCAACGTCACTTCAAGGTCAAATTTTGCGTGCTCCATGTCATATATGGACGCGGATCATGTCACGGTATGCCATAATCACATTTTCAATTTTCAGGGCGATTGCCAAATCTCCTCACAGGTGATTTTACAGCCGCTGCAAATTGAGTCACGTGACCCGCCGTGAGGCTCCACTTTTCCTTCGGCTTTCGCCGAGAATGCAGCTAGAAGTGCTTTCCCCCTAAAAAAATATGTGGTTGCTTAACTAACAGTCGCACAAATGATAGACATTTATCGGTAGCAATCATTCCTTCAAGAAAAAGATTCACTGTAAGCTCAATAAAGCGTATACAATGCAAAGCAGCGGCCCTATTGCCACGAAACGACACTTCATACGCTCTTGTATTTGATCGAAGGCTCAGATTCTGCAGCGCCATGGCAGCCCAGTCTACTCTTGTGTTCACTTCGGCACAGTGAACAGGTTCGACGTAGGTGCGGGCAGGTAAAGTTCAGGGTTGCGAAATGGCTCAGGACTAAGAGTCGAGGAAGTATAGGCCGCGCCGCACGAAGGGAGAAGCACCCAGGTGGCGAAAAATTCTTTAACGGACCTGCGCAGAAGCGGCGGCGCGAAGAGGGATATCAATATGGCCACTGGTCTGCGGGGTAGCCGGTGGGGTCATTGTGAAAGCCACTTTCAACCCGAGGCTTGGAGCCGAAGGCGCGATGGTACGCATCCGCAGAGGAGAGATGAACCGCGTGTTGGTATGCCAGGGCACACCACTAGATGAGAACTGCAGAGAATCGAAGTGCAAAAAATAGAGCGAATGAACGCAGGGTCGTCCCCGCCAGCTGAGGCGAAGCGAGCAGCGGCCCCGTCCCGTGGGAAGACTTCAGGCCATTGGCTCCCAGTTATCATGCGCCTTCTCGTGACGCGACATTGGCGGAAGAAAAATTCTCCCGTTCGGGCGATCGCCGCCTTTTTGTCTCGTGAGCAGTGACCTACTTCCATCTGGAACGCGCCATGAAATAATTAGAGCCTGCGTTCCACATGAGTTAAGAGGAACAACGACGAACTGACGGTGTCCCGCAATATGAACGTGTTTCAGAAAAGTTGCACTTAGGCCAGAAAGGGGATGAAGAAGTGTGTGCCTTACTTAAAAGAAACTTTAACGAGCCTCGTTCCAGATAAAATAAATGAAACAGAAGCTTTAACTAGAACTTATGTGGATTCACGAACGTTAATGGGGAACCGAGATTAAGAGTGTACGTATCCCTACTAGCTTCTGGCCCACTTTTTAAATTCAGCCCCATAATTGGTTACACGAGCGGCATTTTGCTCATAATTATACACACGAAGAAACTGACTACTTGCACCTAAACCGCCAAAAAAAGGTTTTATTTCATCATCCTGCACCACATTCCTATTACGCCACAAATTCAAGTTATATGTCATTTTATAGCTATTGTCACCGAACGTACGTTTCCCTGTCGTGTTTCTGGGTATGTTCCATAGCGCTTCAAGAACTCAGGGGACAAACACAAGCGATAACTTCCACTAAGGACCGAACCATCACCTTGTTAAGTGCTTCTGGTGAGAGCGAACTCATTCCCTTTATTCGCCAACCTGCGTCTGAATATACTTCGCGTTTATTGCAATGAACTAGAATTTACTAGCTTAAGAAATACGGAATCAGGTTCATTAAGCAGGCTCAGCATTCCGAAATGTGCGAGAGCAGCATATAAAACACAGAGAAGCTCGATTTCATAAAGCTTGCGTTGTTGTTTGCAATTGCATGTGCCATCGAGAACAAAAGGGGTCTTGAGATAATAAATAATATTCAGTTGGTTTATGAATTGTTCACCACATTTACCGAAAATAACAAAATACAATAAGCTGTGCAAATGCTCTCAGTAATAAAGGATAGGGGTCATTTCGTCACTTTTCAGTAAGTGTTTCCGGCGTTAATCCATATCATACATGAATTTGTGTGTTTCTCAAACGAATGGAGTACTAACAGATTTTTACGATACCAAAGAATGTTTGAAAGTACTGATGTCGCGGATAACTAAATAGCGGCCATATACTCCTTCGAAGGTGCACGTCAAATTCTCTCCTTGTCTCAGGATTCCTTTGGAGGTATCGTTGAGGTTTCCAACCGCGACAGTTTGGTATTCCGTCCCATTTTCTGCACTTGACTTCATTCCATACGCGATGAAACCAGAGAACGTAACGTTCACTGTGAAGTTGGTGTACTAGAAGAAAAGACACAAAATCGAGTGGTTGACAAAATAGGCATATCTGGGTAACTCGTATTAGAACCGAACACAATAAAGTATTCAGAAAATTATTTTGTGTCGTGCGACCTTGCAGAATACATCAGGAATGCTGATTGCAATGTGTTATCGCTTCAGCGTCCAGCTTTACCACCTATATACTAAGCCTTAGCATATCCCTAACTACTGGTGTCCGAGAATGAATAAATGAAGAAGGCATTTATTGCAAGGGAAGGATGGCACTCGGCCTCTGTCAAGGGAGAGGGATGGGGTGCAGGTGCATACTTCACAAGTGGTCTTTTTCCAGACACGATGCAGCTATGCACAATAAATGCACCCACTGGCGAGAACATCTTAGAGAAGATCTACATCATATATTGGCTTTCCCATCTTTCTCGCGAGGAAGGCACAAAATTCAGCGCATACCACATGGTGTGCGAGCAAATAACCACATTCACGTCTTTTTAAAGCACTCAGCGCACGCGCCATTAAACAAAATACCAAGCATCCTCATTGTTGCTTGGTATACCTCGCACCGGAAATAACGCTAAACCAATAAGGCGTAAGGCAGAGGTCCTGCTTGCTGTTTTTAGGCGTCTGTTTTGTTTTTATAGCTTGCCTTCTTTCTCCCGTGTTGCTGGCTGCTTCTTTTGAGAAAATTCATAATGTTTGATCATTCACGACTGGATTACGGTTTGGGATAGCATATTTGTTACCCCAGTTTATATGCGATCTGACAATATGCGCTTGGCTTGCTAAAATACGAACTTCAACGAAGTTCAATTTTCAAGTTACAGACATCCTCTTGTTAGGAATATAAGGTGAGCATTTTGTTTTGTTCTGGTACGCTCAAGGTTTTCAGGTGTGTGCAAACATAGCGGAACGTATTTCTAGAACTTTCTCATTAGCTGCTGTGTTTCCCTTTTATTTTACTTTTAGGGGATAATAGTGTAACAGTTATGGCTAAGGTGCAGCTAAACAGCGTTTGTTCAAATAAACACCCAGAGGCGACAAATGAAATTGGTCTTCAGCTGCGCAGCTTTAGTTCAGGGATCAAATCTCGGTAACTAACTGCAGTCTCAGTTTGATTGAGGAGCGATGAAATAGCTTCCCCGATAAGCACTCCTATGTCTATGCGTAACAGCTGCAGAGTCTATTCCCGCTGCCTTAAGAAGAGTGTTTATTCAATCGAGATTGCCTTCATCCACTGATTTCTCTTCGGATCTTCTTGGTCGATGATCATCGTAATAGCACGGAGATAATTACATGACCATTTTCATTGCAACAACTGGGCAATAATATATGTAATGTAAAGTATACGTGCTCCTCCGTAACTGCTACGACATATGTGGTCTGTATTGATATTCAAGTGTGCGTAAACTTGGGTTGCTATGCTCGTGAGCTCTGCAGCGAGGATGAGAGAGAGTGGTGCCGTGGACTAAAGACGCAAATTTGACTGTGAGAATTGATCCTGCTTACAAAAATTGCCCCATGGCTGTTACCCACCGCATGTACTGAGTTTTCACATTCTTTTTCAGCGTAGTCCCTTCGGATTCAGGTCGTGGCCGCTTGCGAAAGCAGAACACCACTCCTTGCTTGAGCAGACGTGTCGCAGAAGCTCACGTCTTCCGATGAGCGACACTGACAACAAGAAATACGAAGTGCCTAGTATGTACTGCCCACTCACCCGATGGGTAGGCACAGTGAAGCACTGAAAAATCAGTGCGCCTTGCCATCAGGTACCCTACGCTACACTATGTGCCGAAATGTCTCCTGCAGTACCAGCCTACATGCCTGGCGCAGACAGAGAGGCAGTTCTGACAGTACTTTTAGAAAAGCAGCGAAGAGAGATCTATTCATCAGCCAATATTCAGCTTTGAAAGAATTGACTTGCTTAAAGCGGTCTTACCATACCTGCTAAGACTAGCATCAATCGTAGCCAAGAATGGCCTCCACGGAAGACAAGGTAAACCACGCGTATACTATAGTACCAGGCAATACATGCGAATGTCCTGAAGCTACAGTTTACATTCATAGATTTTTGGGAGTCCACCTACCATGCTCGGTGCAGTCAAGCAGCGATCAAGCGACGTCCCCCTGCCCTACGACAGCAAGTGCTACCACTAGTGGGCTTTGTGAGACCCAGGTTGGTTTTATTATGATCTACAATAAATGTCTGTATATCAGGCTGCGACCATTAACACAAATTTTTTTTTAGGCGGTAGTTGCCGAAATCAGGTAGAGTGGTCGTAACTATTCGCTCTACAACGTCTGAGGCCAGGGATGAGAGGTCAGGAGCCAGATTCCAAGGTTTGGATATTGATATAGGCTTCTGGTAGCCGAGTTTTATTGAAGAGAAATGTTTAAAGTCGATGGAATCGAAGTGCTCAGAAAAGAATTCAAGGCGCTCTAATTTAACAGCGTACAGTCGACAGGGGTACACTTAAGCTCTGCCGTAAGGGTTTGACGCGATGGCGTTAATCGCTTAATGCCCAAATATCCGGAACTGATAATTCTCCACTTTACATTCATAGATTTTTGGGAGTCCTCCTGCCTTGCTCGGTGCAGTCAAGCAGCGATCAAGCGATGGCCCCCTGCCCTGCGATAGCAAGTGCTGCCACTGGTGGGCCTTGTGAGACCAAGGTTGCTCTTCACGAACAGGCTCTCACAACCAACAATTAATTAAACTGCCAACTGCCATGCTGCGCAGTTTGCTCACAGTCCTGTAGGCAGGTTGACATGATGCTATATAGTCTCGTGGCTGAGATGGGCCACCTGGGTAGCCTACCTAGGTTCCTCCTCTGAGGATATTTTCGTGGATTTTTCGCTCGTGGCTAATGATGCCGACGACGACGCCAGTTTTTTGCTAGGCGGGCTCCTAATGGCTATAGCGTTAAAATGCCTTTACATGAAACACGGAAACAGCTTCAGAACTGTGATGAGTCTATTGATGCGCTGCACTGCCGACGGACACCTGCGAAAGCAGGAATGTCATCCAGAGACCTAGCGCTCGGTAAATAGCTTCAAACAAAGCTGAACTGACGCTTAGTAGATATGAGCGGAGGACCGCGATCTCGATCGTGCTCTCCGACAGCTCTGTTTAAAAGTGAATACCTGTTATAAAGAGCTCAGCCAGATGGCTTGCAGTCATACGCCGCCACTCAGCTCTCTTATTAGCAGGGAGCGTTCATGAACGCCGCAGGGAGCGGACACATGTCAGACCGGCTCCTCCATTTTGGGCTAGTTTTGCCTTGATAAAGTGGACGCAGCCCAAGAATTTTTTCTGTGCTAGGAAAGAAAGACATTCGAAGCGCCTGAATACTAAATTTGAAATGGTATACCATTTTTGCGACTTGTTATCGAGTTGAAAATTTCTCCAGCGAGCGCGCCGCAGCTAAGCCTTACCAGAGGAAGGACTCCGCTAGACCTCGGCGGTCGCGCCGAGGAAGAAGCCGACTGAATTGGAGGCTGGCTAGGCCTAGCGGGAGCGCAAAACTCCCTCAGGGTCATACACAGCGAGGACTCGCACGTGGAAGACAAAGGCTCTGTGGAACGTGCGAGTTAGGCAAGCCCGGACACGGATTCGGAGGAAAACATAGACGATGTGGATAATTGTACATGACAGTGTGGGACTTCGGGAAAAGCTAGAGAAAGCAAAAGAAACAAAGCGATAGCGGCAGGCAGGACGCTACAGCTTATAGCCGGATGGGAGGCAGCGCCCAAATCGGAGAACACAAAAGGCAATGCGCCAGCGCGGAGAAATCCACCGCTACCCAAGAACGATGTAAAAGTCATTCTTAGACCGAAGCAGGGGCTGCAACAGGAATAGTTTCCAACTTTCTCATCTAAATTGCAGTCTAGGTTGCTACCGGCCACAACCCGGCACGCCGATGAGAGAACTTCATCAGCAGAATCCGACAGATATCGAACATAGTCAGCCCTAGCACGCCATCCGAAGAGACTGTGAGACAGATGAAGCAAATAAAACAAACTCACTATCTGGGGTGTAAAATGCGAAGTCAACAAGTATATTGTGGCGCTGTTAGATGTGATCCCAGGAGTCATCCATGCAATATAGCTGGACCTAAAGACAGAAGAACTACAGGCGTAACGTCCGAACGGAAGGAGTCGAAATCGTCGGGGCGAGAATGCTGGGTAAGCCCTGTTCAGCAATGATCCTCTACAACGGCAAATTTCTTCCCAAGCAAGTAATGTTTGCAAAGGCACAGTATTAATGCTACCCGTACCGAGTCCGAACGCAGGTGGGCCACACATGCATGCAGCCTGGACACACAACAGACGTGTCGACCATTAAGGGTGAAGGTATGCAAAACATATGGAACCCATGACGCCAAGGAAAACCATCAATGCAAAGAAAGAAAATGTGCGCTCTACGGCGGTGACCACACTACCAGAGAGGGAGACAAGAACTGCGAGGAGGGGTGGAAAATTGCCAAGAAAGGTAAGACTTCGCCAGTACAACGAGCGCAAGAAAACAGGGACGCTTTTACACGCGCGAGCAGATCTAGAGATCAAGGGGCAGAGGCAAGAAAGCAATTGCTAAGCTCAGACAACAGCGCAAGCAACTCCAGAAACGTGGACAAGCGCAAGAAATTGAGATGAAGATCAGCGATCCGGTCAATATCCAGGTCGACAAAGCGTAATGAAACCAATGGGTTCCAGGATTCAAGTGGGACTTCCCATACCTGGCGAGGAAAAACTAAAAACAAGAACCCAAACAGTAAGAGCTGAGACCGAAGAAGAAGGTGAGCGTGCCAGTTGACCGTTACTGTGCAACCACTTTGTCACACTCGACAACTTAACTTGAGGATATAAGAGCAAACCTAGAAGGGAGGCTAGCTCAAAGCGATAGAACAGGCAAGGGGCTACAAGAACAAAACACGAATCTTAATGCAGAAATCTAAAGATAAAAAGTGCAATACATGCACCCAATATAAAAACTGAGAACACGGAACGAAACCCACAAAGGAAACGTACTCACATAGGAAGGAATCGGCAGAAGTGGCAACCATTAAAGCGGCACAAAACCAACTACAAGAAACCAAGAACTAGATCAGGAGATGGTGACAGCAATATTTATCGCAATAATCAAACACCATGTGAAAGTCAGTAAAACCCTAGAGAAAATAGACAGAAAATACAACTATGTAAAAGGAAAGGTTGCGACCACAACGAAGAAAGGACACAGCAAACCATTGAGAGCACATGAGCAAGAAGCCCATTCATTCCAATCAACACGAAGCACGAACACAAAATGTATAGTGACCGAAAAAGAAGGCTAAACAAGAAAGGAAGCCTGAGAATATGGCAATGAAACTGTATAGGAATAAATTGAAAAACAAGCTTTTGCAGCTAATGAACAACCAGGAAAAAAACCCGGACATCATTGCCATCCGGAATAAAGGTCCGGGGGGGGGGGGCTTAAACGAGCCTACCAGGATACGAGATGTATGAGGGAGGCAGTACCGGCAATGCCGTCACCCTTGTACATAAATCAATTACGGCCACCTGCAAAAGCAACAGAACGGATACGGAAGTCCCCCGCGCTACGCTAAAAATTGTGCCGAAAATATCCGCGGATAACAGCGTTTTATCGTAAACGTGTACAACCCACCAAAAGAAACCCAGAATGGAAGAGCTGTTCAAAGCAGCCAGCGATATGACACGGCAACAACCACCGCTGATCTTAGAAGAGTTTAATGCGGCAAACTACAGCTGCGGATACTAAAACTGGATGCGAAAGGCAAAAGCATACCGCAATATACACTATGAAGTGGACCGCAATATACACTATGAATGAAGGCAAGCCAGAGTCGAGCACTCAGCAGGGAATTCAGCAACCATCCCAACTTGGTCTCCATGGACACAGCAAAGTGCCGATGCACGTGCAAAGCTATAGTTGTGGCAACGAACGTAGGGGAGAAAGAAATAACCAGCGCAACAATAAACAACCCAAGAATAGAGGCAGCTGAAGAAGGCGCCATCGCTAGCGTACGGAAACGTAACAGGACAAATCCTCACTATAGTAACGGACTCCAAGCAAGCATGCAGAAGCTACACAAGGAGCAGAATCAATAGAATCGCCAATCATATTCTACAAACGAAGAGAAGACACATATCAAACACTAAACATAGTATAGCATGGGTTCCGGGACATCAGGGAGTGGAGGGTAACGAGGCAGCAGAAGAGATAGCTTGCGGTTACATCAACAGAGCTGACTACGACTGCACCACGGGCACCGTTGACACTGTTACTCCCCCGTACTCAGACATGCTTTAAGATTACAGGGGCCAGCGCAAACGCCACCCAGCCCCACACAAAAGACTAATCAAAGAGAAGGCGGTAGTCTAGCGCAGACTACAAACCGATACCTACCCACATCTGCACAAACTACACAATATTTTCCCTAAACAATATGCAGACGAATCCCTGTGGTGTCAAGGTAAACCCACCCAAGAGCATGTCGCATGGACCTGCCCTAAGTCTACTTAGACCAAACCATTGACAACCCAGGTTTAAGCAGTGGGAGCACTTGCTGGCCAGCGAGGACGATGAACTGCAACGATTTCTCGTACTCCGAGCCACGATGGGAGCATTCAAGTGGAGCATCCTGGACCAAGGATCGATCACGGCGCCCAGTGACCCCTAAGGGTAACGAACACCTCAAATAAGTGGCGTATGAAGTTTTTTTCCATCCGTACACCCATCTTATGAGCACGATCTTTGTAGGTTTGTGCGGAGGCCGCACTGGGATAGACTGCTAGCGCTTGTGTTGCAGACGGTGCACGGTATTCCAACCAGACCACTTACCTCCAGCGTGTGATCCGCAGGTCTTGGTGAAAAATTGAAAATTGTTTTTTTAGGACAGAAAATGGCGCAGTAACTGTGTAATATCTCGGCGGACACCCATGCATCGCCGTAAGAGAAGAGATAAAGCATGGAGAGAAAAATGAAAGGGGTGCCGTAGTTATGGGCACCAGAATAATTTCGACCACCTGATTTTTTTTTCCATTAAAATGCTTCTCTCTCTCTCTCTCTTTCGACCACCTGGAGACCTTTAACGCGCACTGACATCGCAAAGCACACGGGCGCTTTTTGTGTTTCTCCTGCATTGGAACGCGGACGCCGCGGCCGGGTTTGAACCCGGGAACTCCGGCTTCGAGCACGTCCACTTCCACTCCTTTGCGGCTCAGAACGGAGGTCGCACGTGGGGCGCAGATCCTGCGCCATGACAGATGCGCGACGGCCGGAGCGGCCACAATGAGCAGCCTAGATTCGGCATGCTGGCTCGCGTGACACGCGTCGACAGCGGCGAAATCCAACCACATATGATGGGGACGCGAAGCCCGAGGCTACGACTACAGGGCGTACGTAATCTCTGATGAATCTGATTTAGTTTCCCCGCTGGCAGTGCCTGGGATGTCGACGCTGCTGCGCCACAAACATGTGTTTTCAGATCAACAGCGCACTCGCAAAGTCGGTGACGATCGGTTACGCAGCCGCGGGAATAGACTTTTCTTTAATTTTGCGTTTATGCATCAAGTAAGCCGCTTTCACACTATTTCTTTCAAAGTTAGTTGGTGTGGCCCAGAAGTTTCTACCTTGTACCCAAATCCATGTGGTAATTTCATGCCCTATGCAAACGGTCAAGCCGAACAGCTGGGCTAATTTTTTCCAAATGTTTCACATCGCCACAACACACAAAACGTGAACGTGGACGGGTAGAAGGGCACCATAAAGCGCTGTTCAGAACTCTTTGCATACCTAAGGAAATCAGCAGGCACTATCAACACTTGAACCAGCAGCCTGAAAGAGCCGTTGCGGGCTTCTATGCCTAAAAAGGCGCTCCTTACCTCTTAACAACACAGATAGCATGCCGACGCAATTATATTTTAGGCTTGCAATTTCGCCTGCTTTAACTACCTCCCTCGTGGTTTGTTATTTGAGGTTTGTTAAAAGAAATGTGCACGTTCCTTATACTCAATAAAATCTCTGCAGTGTGTACCTAGGGGCCCAGAGACAACCCCAGCGATATTATTGTTGTATTCCGCGATCCCCTCAATTGAACATGTGTCACTTCCACGCATGTTTGTTCGGCAGCAATGCAAGAAAATTTTCTGCGTACGTTATAAACCATCACTAGTCCATAATGGTGAAGTCTGCATTTTGAATTACGGTACGTTTGATATTTTTATTCGATTATGACAACTTTTGCTATGTCGAAGAGACCGCTTCTACAGCTGTTCTGTTACCTGTTTTCATGCGGTTGTGAGAGAACATGCATGTGCATGCCTCTTTCTCTCCGTCCGTGCTCATCTTCTGGTCTCAGAAGTCAAGTGAAACTCTAGAAAGGGGTTATTTACCATTGCATTAATACTATTTTAACAGCTCATAATGTGCAACGAATGCTGCTAGCAGCTAACATATCAATTACATTTTAATGAAAAGTTACTCAAAGTCTTTACTAATGTTTAAATGCTGTTGCGCTCTTCCTTTGAACGCTCTATGGTTATTTTTGGCAGCTTGAATCATTACGAGCAAATACACAATGGAGGTCGCTTGTAAAGTATGACTGAATGGAGTTTTCCAATAGAGAGAAAGAGAGAAACACAGTAATGAAAAGTGGAGATTTTAGCCAGTGTACAAAATTCTTCGACATGCCAATCTGCATGGGGAAGAGACTAGATGATATGCGATAATGCCGTAAGCTGTTTTAAACGTGGTATTGAAACGATGATGATGATAAACAGCAGATTGCTTAGAAGACTGCTTGGGGAAGAGACTAGACGTTATGCGAAAATGCCGTAAGCTGTTTTAAACGTGGTATTACAACGATGACGATAACAAACAGTTTCCAGATTGCTTGGAAGACTGCGTGGTAGTCTGATCTTTAGATGTGGGTCGGGTGAGTGATGAAATGGGTAGCGTTGTGATAGATAATAAATGCAACACTCACCGAGAACCACTTCCGAAGGGAGCCTTTCCCTTCCTTCAACTGTAAAAGTAATGAAACCATTTTAGCGTCTCTGATAATGACTTCTTGGTCACCAAATTATGCAGCTGGATTTGTTTTTGATCAGTTTATGCGTTTTTTATTTTGGGTGATCAATTTCTTTACCCACGCTGGTCTGCTTTAAAGTTTATTGTTTTCTTTTTTTCTGCAAAATAACGCCTCTAGTTGGTTCCAGCGAAAGATATATTATCTAACATTTATTTGTATGTATTTGTTATCATCGATAAAGAAAGACATAAGAGCCAGGTAATTGTGCAAATTATATGAACAGCTTCATTATAGCCAAATAGCATTTCCCATAGATTTATATCGTTAGTAAGCAGTCGTTGGTTTTTATTTATGATCTGTTCTAAAAGCGCATTCACGTATCTCATGTGTACTCATTCGTGTACTTGTATACGAATACTCATTCTGAAACATTCATGCTTAAAGCCCCTAGTTTAGAGTTTAACATAACGGGGGAGGTGGGTGGGGGCTTCTCTAAAGAACGTTTGGGGTCAATATAATGAAAGTATAATACCTGTAAAGTAAACTCATATCTCGTTTTAGCGGAATTAATTAAAATCAAGGCGTTCGTAAACGCTGCATTGTAGTGGTGAACAGCCGGAAAGCTAAAATGAAAGTGTTTTCAAGCAAGCACTCTGAGGACGCTTAGTCACTTACCTCCTTTTTGATCCTCGAGGCTTGACCCCTCAAGCGTACTGTACTGTGCACTGCACTCCATTTTTTTGCCGTAGCTGTGTTGTTCATATAGAAGGTTACATTCTTCTTCTTGAGGGTTTCATTTTTATACAATTCTAACGAGAAATTTGCAGGTAGAGGAAAAGGGCCGTAAATCGATTTTGTTAAGTTTAAAAAATGTATGATAATCTCGAACTGATAGTCATGAGTTAAAAGAGTCAAATCCGTAGTTGGAGACATGAAATGGATGGCCCCTGCTCTTGCTGTTATCGGCAGCCTGAAAAAACGTGCGAAAAAATGGGTCATTTTTTGTGTGTGCAACACACGCTTTGGCTCTGAAGACAGCATTTACAGTAAAATAAAAGCCATGAGGAGGGGAGAGCCTCGGTGAAATATTTAAATATTGTAGCGCTCGAATTACGTTTTTAAGCACTGCACGCCGCAGAAAAGGCAAAAATACGCGTTGAACAATAAGGTTCGAGGTTTACTGCAGCATCTCGAAAGGAATTTTATGCGACCCGAAACAGAAAATACGTCGCCTGGTTTACAATTTGTGTGATTATGTCTTATTATCTAACCTATTATCTTTTATATAGAGGAGAAAGTCGTCAAATACAACATAAAAATGTATCATAAGAGCCTAGGGTTTGGTGTAGGTCTTAAGTGCAACCTCCAGATGTCGGCAGTATGAAAGGCACCAACCAAAAGTAGGGCTAAAGGCATGTGCGGAGATTTTGCTTAAGTAAGTACATATTCGAAAATTAAAAAAATCAGAAGTACCATTGTGATACTCCCTAATCTGAAATTTGAGCACAGCTTTGCTTCAGCGGCGCTAATCGCAAGCTCTTCTCGAAGGCGCCGCGCCTGGCCTCTACTTCGGCACCGCGAATTTCTGGGTCCTCTCGGCGGCGGGGATGAGCCTGTGCTTCGGCGGAGCGAACGGCATGGTCCTCTCGGTGGAGGCGCTTAGGCTCCTCTCGTGTAGCTTGTTCAGCAGCAGCGGCAGACGAAGCACTTTCACTGGTAAGTCGCTCATTCTTCAGAATAAACTAGCTGAGACTATTTTGTGTTGTATTAATTGTCACGGCTTGCTAGGCGTAGAGGCCGGCGGCGAGCACAGGTGGTGATTGCAGGAACGCAAGAACACAGGAACAGGCAGGCCCGCCAGCAGCAGCGTCGTCGTCGGCACGCGGCAATCGCGCTTCAACTTTCTCTTCGCTACAATACCTCTCCCTATAAAGAAGCATCGTCCCGATGCTAACACGAGAGCACAAAACACTTGGCGGAAAACCACACAGGCGCCCAGATATCTTGCTGGCCGATATAGTAGGCAGTGGCAAATGCATGCGATTATCGCGCGTAATACGGCTTAAGCCGGACAACGTGCACAATTTCATGGCGGCGGGAACGACGAGATTACGGTCGCATTCCTTCGGGCAGCACCGATGCGGCTAAGAACCGTATACGGGCCAATCTAGCGTGTCATGAGTTTCTCGAAGACACCTAGACGGCGTACCGGCGTCCACACTAAGACCTTGTCCTCAGGGTAAAAATGGACGTGACATAGACGGAGATTGTACCGACGAGCGTCTGTATGCTGTTGGCGCTGGAGGTAGAGTCGAGCGAGTTGCCGAGCTTCCTCCGCGCGCTCGCAGGCTAGACGTGCATCATCGACGACGTCGACAGACGGCTCGTGTGGCAACATAGCGTCAAGCATCGTGGTGACCTGTCTGCTATGCACCAGTTGGAAAGGGGGCATACCTGTCGTCTCCTGGACAGCGGTGTTAGGCGCGAATGTAACGTAGGGCAGTACCTAGTCCCAACTGCGATGGGCGACGTCCACATACATGGCGATCATATCAACCATCGTCTTGTTCAGCCTCTCCATCAGCCCATTCTTTTGCGGGTGGTACGCTGTAGTTCGGCGGTGGCTGGCGCAGCTGAGACGGAGGATCTCCTGTGTGAGCTGTACCAGAAACGCGGCACCCCGGTCAGTGATCAAAACGGCAGGGGCTCCGTGGCTTAGCACAAAACACTTAATAAAAAGCTGAGCTGCCGCTCAAGCGTCGCTCACAGAAGTGCTCGGGACTCGGCGTATCTGGTTAGGTAGTCGGTGGCTATGATAATGTACCTGTTACGCGACTTCAACGTTCGAAATGGGCCGAGAAAAATTCATTCCGATTGGGTGGAAAGGAGCATGCGGTTGGTCGAGCGGCTGGAGAAGTCCAGCTGGTCGTGTAGAAGGTCTTTTCAGCCTTTGGCACTCTCGACAAGTTTTTACGCAGTGACGGACGTACTTAAGAAGTTGCGGCCAATAATACTTTTCTCGAATACGTGCAAGTGTTCGGCTGTAGCCGAGGTTACCGTCTGTAGGATCATCGTCACAAGCTTCGGCGACCTCGGCGCGCAAGTCTTCTGGCACAACAAGGAGTCATGACTTCGGGCTGCTGTCGAAGTTCTGCTTCTACACTACGCCGTGCAGAACCCAGAACGTCGGCAGAATACGCAGGAAAACACGGGGCACCACGTTTTCGTGGCCTTCCTGGTGTGCCATTAGCTGACGAATCTGAAGATTATTGCGTTGCCGAGTGGCCATATCTGCCGTGTCCAATGCCCCAAGGAGGCCGTCCTCGTCGTCATTATCGCCCCCTGGCGCCGGATTCACGGGGGCTCGAGACAAACAGTCAGCATCATTATGTTTGCGGCCGGATTTGTAGATGATGGTTACGTCGTACTCCTGTAGCAGGCTACACCGAGCAAGGCGGCCTGCGGGATCCTTGAGATTGGCGAGCCAGCACAGCGAATGGTAGTCGGTAACGACGCGAAAAGGGCGACCGTACAGATAGGGCCGGAAGTTGGTGATCGCCCAGATGAGAGTGAGTCACTCTTTTTTATTTGTCGAGTAATTGCCCTCCGCCTTCGAAAGAGCTTGGCTGGCGCAGGCAATAACCCACTCGGCGCCGTCCTGGAATTGCGCAAGAACTGGCCCTAGTCCTTGGTTGCTGGCGTCCGTGTGGAGCTCAGTGTCGGCGTCTTGATCGAAATTGCCTAGTACGGAAGGCGCTGCAAGGGCGTGCTTTAATTAGCGGAATGCTGAATGCTGATTGCTGCTCTTCGGTCCACTCAAAGGTGACGCTATCCTTCGTAAGGCGGAAAAGTGGCGCAGCGATCTGGGCGAAGTTGCGAACGAAACATCTGAAGTACGCGCAGAGGCCGAGAAAGCTGCGGACATTCTTGTCGTATGGTGGAGAGAAGGACTCTACGGCAGCCGTTTTCTGTGGATCTGGCTTCACACCCATTTGGCTGACGACATGGCCTAGGAGCCTCAGCTCTCTGAATGCAAACAGGCACTTCGAAGGCTTGAACATGAGTCCGGCGGTCAGAAGAGCTTGAAGAACCGCTTCAAGGCGCGCCAGATGATCATAGAAAATGCTAGAGAAGATGACAACGTCATCCAGATACACGAAACACGTCTACCATTTCAGTCCGGCGAGCACAGTATCCATTACTCGTTGGAATGTCGCGGGCGCTGTACACAGGTCAAACGGCATGACCTTAAACTCGTATAGTCCATCCGGTGTAATAAATGCGGTCTTCTCGCGGTCGCGCTCATCCACTTCATTCTGCCAGTATCCACTCTAAAAGTTGATGGACGAAAAATAGCGGGCATGACGGAGACGGGCGAGAGTGTCGTCGATGCGAGGTAGTGGATACACGTCCTTCTTGGCCACCTTATTGAGTCACCTGTAGTCGACGCAAATTCTAAGGGTCCCGTCTTTTTTTCTTGACCAGTACTACAGGGACGGCCCACGGACTGTTGAATGTCTGGATGACGTCGTCGTTAATCATTTCGCGCACTTGCTCTTGTATAGTTTTCCTCTCCTTCAAGGAAACGCGGTATGGCGGTTGGCGAATCGGGGGCGTCGCGGTATCGACAATAATACTATGCTTGGCGACGGGCATCTGGCGAACTCGAGATGTCTTCGCGAAACAGGTGGTACCGATGCAAAAGAGAGAGCAGTTCGCGTGTGTTGGAAGGCTCAAGCTTGGGATCGACGCCCAGGGGCAACGTTGTAGGGTCACACGTCCCGGGCGGAGCCTCCTCCTCAGGCAGCGCAACAGCTTCGCGAACGTCGCTAAGTTCATCCAGTTGGGCTATAACTACCCCTTTCGTCAGGTTGTCACGGATCTCTCTGGAGAACACTCGGACCGAAAGAGTGGACTAGGCGACGGGTGTACCCACACAAACGCACATTTAATACACTCTACGTGGCACACACACTAGAACACAAAACTAACACAACACGAAACACAAAGACTATAAATACACACGACCCGGCACACTACTACTAGCGTCTACTACTAGTATTCTAATATTAGCGGTCAGCGTTCGTGCTCACGGTTGGTTCGGTGTGGCAGCGGCGTTGTATGGATCCAGTAGGCGGCGTCGAGGCGGCATTCGCCGTGCTTGGGCTGGCGTGGCTGGCGGCGTTCGACATCCTTGGGCTGGCGTCGCTAGCTGCGTCGTACAAGCTCCAGGTCCAAGCGCCCGTGGAGGTGATGCCGGTGTTGTTGGCGTTGGTGGCAACAGCGCTGGAGACACCCCTGGCCGTAGCAGGTGATAGCGTCCTCTGTTGACTCCCCGGAATCGGCTCAGGCACGGCAGGAAATCCACGATGCGATGTCGTAGAACGCGAGCTCACCGAAGCAGTAGCCGGCGTCGCTCTCTTCCAGCCGATGTGTCCCTGACCCGCCGGAGCCTCCGCTTCTCTGCTGTTCCCCCCTGTGCCTCGCTCTCGCTCGCCCTTTTATAGCCTCGGTGTTAGTCCACGTAAGTCTTGTCGTCGTCTTCTCTTCTCCACCAATAATCTCTCGCCACGTCACCGTATGCTTCTCCACCAATAATCTCTCTCCACGTCACCGTATGCTTCTCCACCAATCATCTCTCTCCACATCAACGAATGCTTCTTCTTCCTCTTCTTTATTCTTCGGTTAATTCGCGTCGCCTTCTTCACACCTTTTTCCTTTAAAATGTAATTTAGGCTCCTTAATATATGTGACAAGGGCCCCCCTGTCTCAAGAGTTTTTTCATGAAAAACTGCTCACGTCATCCTCATCTTGAAGCCATCCAGCCACCCGACTAACTTCTGTGGCGATTCTGGACCCGTAACAGACTACCCCGCAGGTGTCCATCACACACCACACGCACACCACTAACACAGCACACCAAATTGCGTTTCCAGAACACTAACACACCACTGCCGCCGTCCGCACAGAGTCCTTAATACGCATGTTGGTGTCCGCAACACACTTCCTTGTATAATCACATAACACCAACAACAGCCGTTGTCCGTACAGAGTCCTTAATACGCATGTTGGTGTCCGCAAAAACACTTCCTTGTGTAATCACATAACACCCACAACAGCAACAAGATAAATCCCAGAGATACGTTAACACAGCAACAACATGATAAATCCCAGAGACACCCAGAGCTGACCAGTTAGCTCTATCTCTATACATGTCTAATTTTTGACATACGACCTCAATTTGGCTTGGCCCATCCCAAAACGTCTCCCCCTTGATTTGGAGTAGAGCTGTAATCCTCTGTCTGCATTCAAATTGGGCTTCTCAAGTACCTCATCCCCTCATGCGTTTTTCTTCCTACTGAACGTGGACACCTCGGCAGCATCACCTGTCTCCTCGGCCACTACCGGACAAGTTGCCCTGGGGGCGTGCCACCGTACGGGACCTCGTTCTTCATATTTATTCAACATATTAACATGGAAAACCCTCTTAGTGCCATCTATCAGTACCTCCTAATCCATGTCCTTTTTCTTCCACGTCACAAGGTAGGGGCCCTTCCACTGCATCAGTAACTTGTGATCTATGGGTAGTAACACATGAACCCTGTCGCCCGTATTCAGATTTCTGTGAATTGCTTTCTTTTCATAATATCTCTTATGACGTCCACGTGCCTTTTCCAGGCCTTGAAGTGCAAGCCTGCATGTTTCCTTCAACCTGTCCCGCAACTCAAGAACGTACGTGTATGTTGCCTTGAGGTCTGATGCAATCTCCT